>SNQJ01S0060383.1:0-42266 GCA_010110895.2 Picea sitchensis
TGCAGATCAATTAATAAAATATAAACACCGCCAGTGCAGACCGACCACGATGAATGAGTGATGGGGGACTGAGCGTCCACAGAGTGGGCAAGGAACTAGGAGCTGGAAGGTGGGAAAGGGGCTGAGTGATGAGCCTAGGGGCTAAGCCTAGGGGCTTAAACCTGAGAAATAATATTTTAATATTATTTTAAAAAGAGACTTGTGCATTTCTGTTTATCCTAAGTTCCTGGCAAGGGAGGGAACGTGCAAGGGGATGCACGTTGTGGTACGCATGCAGTTCCCAGGGTGACAAGTGTCAACCCTGGTGCATGCAAATAAAACAGAGGAAGTAAGCCGTGAGGGATCTTCTCCTCCATTCGGACCCGAACCTCTGGGGGGAAAACGAGTACGACCTCTGCCAGATACCCTGGTTCATCTCGGAAGCTGTAAAGCCTATGTTGGTGCTGCAAAAATAGGGGGTACTCCCTCTGTTCCGGGAGCCGAGAAGATTGTGTCCGTCTGAAAGGCCAGTTGACTCTTTACCGTTCGAACCATGGAATCTGTGTAATTCCTGCGTGTATTGTTGTCACGCATTTCCAGAACCATCACCTTGAGATCATCATGTGATTGTTGAACCGGTTTGGGAAGCCTGTGTCTGTTTTCCCCGTGGGTTGTTGTGACCACGCAGTATTGGACTGTGTGAGGCTTGTTGGCCTGTGAGCGACTCCTCCAGGTGAGAGAGTGCGCAGAGGAAGGAGAGAGCTCCTGGAAGGAACCCTGTAGCTGCTACAGAACCCGGAGACTTCTGGTCCAGTCTGTTCCTGTAACCCAAGGCAAGGGAGACTGGCATCCGAAGGACTGTCCAGGTGACAGAGAAGGTGCACTCTCCTGGGGTGGAACAAGCATGTGGGGAATGAGGGTCTGTGGGCAGTGAGCGTGGGAGATTCCTGGGAGAGAATTCCTTCCTGATGGTTGTGAGTGATTGTTTTCCCTGTAACCTCAGCCTAGCCTAGGATCCTTGCCTTGGGGTGGAGCTCGGTCCCAGCTCGGGGGTGACCCACTGTTGAGCTGATGAACAGTGTGGTCTAAGGCTGGGAGGTTCGTGGAAGGCCTGCACTTGGTTGGTGAATTCTACAGCTGTTAAAAGATAAGTATCTGAATTATGTTTTATCACATTTGGCATGACTGTGTTGTTTATGTATCATGTTTTCCGCTGTGTAAATGAGTTACTGTTGAATGCTATGGCTTGTTTAATTGTAGCAGTAACTTATATATATTTTACTCTGAGAATTAAGTGTGTTTAATTGTGTTAAATGCATGTGGTTATAATTCCTGTACGAATTATGTAAACATCCATGTATAGAATGGCAACTGAGAGGTTTGGAAACCTCGGTAGTGAAAAGGTACACTACAGGTTACATGTTCGATTTCTTGGTATTATTGATTATTGTTATTATGAATTTCTCTTGATAATCGAAAATATAGGCATTCCTTTGAATCTGTAGTTTCTGATGCATATTTCCTCATTGTTGTGCAGAAGTTTGGTCTTAGGTTCGGTGCAAGTTCTGTCTTATGGAGAATCTATCCTTGGGGTTTTATGCACAAAATAAAGCAATAACTGGAGCTTGAGGAAGGATAATTAAGAGTCATGTTTTGTCATTTTGGTTTACCTGCAAATTGCTTCGTTCTACCTGCAGGTTTTTAGTCATTCTTCATAAAAAATTGAAACCTTCACAAATGTGCTTGCTTGGTTATGTCTTTCTCATAAAACTCTTTCCAAACAAAGTGATTGTGCATGTGCCAAGGTATTCAAATATTATTCAAATGTAGGACCGATATTGCTACTGCCATAGTTAACAAATTCTGATTTTAAATACACGATGAATCCATTCTCATTCACTGGAAACATCAATTAGATTATGAGGTTGAAGCACTTAAAACATAACAAAATCTTCTTCAAATAAAGTTCCATAGATTAAACGACTTACAATTGTATAGATTAAATTACTTACATGCTCATAGCATGAGTATGGATCTTCTAGTTGTTGGCTTTGTTCTTCCTGTTGAGTAATCTGAACATTGAGCCTTCTTCAACATTATGAGTAATCTGAATGTTGAGCCTTCTTGTGAAGGCAGTGTTGAATAGGTGATGGAAAAGGTAGCTTGCACAATGGTGTAGGAAGTGGAGACGAAGGCAAGGAACAGTGGTGCAGACTGAAGCTCGAAAGGCCATCTTATGAAGTGACAATGTCTAGGCGGTGGAGGGAAGGAACAATGGTGTCGATTGAAGCTTGAAAAGCCATCTTAAGAAGCGGTGGAGACTATCGATTGAAGCTTGAAAGGCCATCTTATCACTGTCGATTGAAGCTTGAAAGGCCATCTTATGAAGCGGTGGAGACTACATGGCCACATTTCTCAGAATAGAGACCCTGACATTCAAATGCAGAGGTATTAATGTAGGTGTTAATGTGCAAATGACAAAGAAGGTTAAAACTTAGGATATAACAAAGACATTGCATTGTCTGGGTTGTAAGATTGAATGAAAAATAAATATCTAAAATAAACGAAATATTTTTTAGGAACAAATGCATTGAAAAGACCGAAGTTTGCAATAAGACTTGGAATGTATTGTCCAATGAAATCAAGAAGATGAATTTTTTTTATTATATAAAAATAAAATATAAAGTTTACAATGTAGAACATTAGAAATTTGGCAAAAATTTATAGTCAAATGCATAACTAATATCAAGTCAACGTTGAAACCAACACTAGAGTCCTCGCCTTTGATAAGGACTAATAAAAATAAAAATGACGTCCTAAAAGATTTTGTATTTAAAATGAAAAATTTCTACTTTCAAACACATTAAATTATAAAATCGGAAAATGACATCCTAAAGAGTGGTGTTACATTTAAAATGAAAAAATTCTATATAATGGATATAATTATATAATTTTAGAATAAAATTTTGAATTTCGAGAGGAATTTATATAATTTCAGAATAAAATTTTTAATTTCGAGAGGAACAAGTTTTAGTTAGTGTAAAAGAACATAAATTTCCAATGTGCGAGGTGTGATTACATAATACAACACTATGTATTTAGGAGAGATCCCTATAGAAATGACTTGGTTGGATTATAAGTATTTTTTTTTTTTTTAATATGTTATAGTGTCCAGCTTTACTATTTCTGAAAATCTTTTAGTATATTTACTTGTAATTTTAGAAATTTAATGTATAATTTAGTAAGCAAATTTTGGAGTCGTTAGTAAATTTGAGTAATATAATCTTTGAATAAAGATTTAGCCTAAAATTGTATTTGATGATTTTTATTGTATTTTTTATAAGTTTAATTCTTTATGTGGGTTTAGATTTTTTTATAAAGTTTTAAAATTACTACATCAAATTATATTAATATAATGATTATTTAATTCTTTATATGGATAATAATATAATGAGTATTTAACTCTTTATATGGGTTTGGATAATTTCTTTTACTAAATTTTTAAAAAGTAAAACATCACATGTGTAATATAATAATTATTGATCAAATGTGTAATATAATAGTTATTGATTTAATCTCAAAAGCAAAGCTCTTTTCCATTCCTTGTACTCCTTCCCATGATATATTATAATCAATGAATATGAAGAATACTCTTCCTCATTCAATCTTTGGTTCCTCAAATCCATCATGCCATGATCACTTCCAAGTAAAATGGGATGAATTAATAGAGTATATATATTCAAATATTTCCAATTAATTTTAGAAAGAGATATATGTTCTCAATATTTATTACTTATTAACTCCTTATAATTGTGTATAGTTCATTGTGGTCTATTTTGTGCTTATGGTTATGGTTGAGACATGATGAGGTAAGTTGTGGCACTTATAATTTATTATGATATGATTTCATGTTATTTATGTGGTGGTTTTTATCATCATATGTATATATTATCTTTATTATGGATATATTTTCATAGGGAGTTAGGGTGAAGTTGGCATGCATTATTGATATGAGATTCACGGTAATAAGATTTCATTCTAGTCCCTGATTAATGGAAAAATTGATCGCTACTTATATATTTATAAGTATTTCCCCTATAATGGGATTACACAACTATTTATGGTTATTATAGTTATACCTAATCATGCAACATTATGAAGAATAAATTCCATAGCTCATACACTCTTTTATAAGCATCTACAATGGAGAAAGCACACCCCAGACCCCATGCTCTGGGACCCTTCCCATGCCAATCCTATGCTCAGGGCAAAGTCACATCCCCATGGTAGGAGTAGCAGAAAGAAAGGTAGGGGTGGAGACTAGGAGCTAGGCTCATTGTATAATAAGTTGTGCCCACCACATGTAGTGAATAGCTAGTGTAAGTCCTAGGTGAAAATGTAAGTGGTTCATGCAGATCACAGATCAATTTGTACACGTCCATGAGTATATTTGTACACCCATATAGATGATGCATTCTTTGCTTCCGGAAAAGCCCAGTTAGGGCATAAACAATGAAAAGAAAAGTGCACTTCCAAGCGTAGCGAGGGGGATCATTGATCTTCTTATTTGGTTGAATCACACTTGCACTACGACCCATGCCTTCTATCTTGGTGGGGACTTTAGATGGATCTGCTTCAATTGGTGATGCTACCTTAGGTGGGGACTTTAGATGCCATAGGAGTGGGGGCTTAAACTACTAATAATTGATGCTTTGCTTCTAGTATTTGCTTGTTGATCTATATGTTCTATCAGTGGAAATTGTTGCATCAGTGATGTGTGGGTGGGTGGTGGCATGTGGGAAGCTTATTGTTTGGATATGAAACTAGTACAACGACAACTGGAATTGGCAAGATAAAGACAAACCCTTTTCTTTATAACTTCCTAAAAAACTAAAGGGCCTTAAACTATAACGACATTAGACAATTGCCTATGGCTATTATATCCATTTCTTCATCATGCCACGCAGGGGGTAAATTCCAACTAAGTTAAACAAACCCTCTTCTTTCTTTCTTCCTATAAGACTAAGGGACTTAAAACACTATGAACAACATTCATATAGTAATAGTTGTGTGGTAAAATTAAAGAGTCATATAGGAGCTACTAGTTTAGGCTTGTTGTGTAACAATAAACTATTGATCTAGAATGATTTTGATTTGAGTTGGTGAGGCTTAGATCTTAACCATAACTCCATTCTTATTAGGCACCCATCATCGGTGGACTATGAGCATCCTATTATGTGGTCTATATCAATATGGTGTTGAATTTTGGACAAGGGTTTCCATTGAAGGTGTCTCAGTGGAGTACACATGCATAGCTTCAACCCCCGCCACAACTACAAATCGTCACCCCCAAGGAGGGTGGGTGGTGGGCATTGAAGACTCACTCTAATGGTATAGGACCATCTATTGCGTGGGAAATAAAAAACTTGACAAAACAAATAAACAATGGTTGAGTAACCATGCATAGCATACTAATAACAATTCGTAACATGAAAATTTGGAAAGGATGAAAAAAGGATATCTAAATGCATTAGGGTTTGCAAGTAAGGCGATGATGTAAGTATTGTCAGGAGGCACACCAAACAATGAAAAACCCATAGGACCATAAGGATGTTCCATCATTTAGGGATGTGTTGCTAGGAGAGTCTAGTAAAATTAATCAAAGGGGATGGGGAGTGAAAAAAAAGAGATACATGGAAAGGAAGGTACAACGAGAAAACTAGAGAGTACCAACAAAAACAAGGATTTGAACAGGCAAGACAAGAACTGAGTGGGAGGATGCCTAGCTAAAATGACGAAAAATCCAAAGTATGAAGTCACCTATACGAGGGTAGGAAGCTACATATAATTCATGAAAGATCATGCAGTAATAGAAAATTTCATGGGGATCTAGCCCTCAGAGAAAGATTTAATCTAGTGGATCAACTCACATTGGAAGCCAAAAGGCCAGGTAAACCTGAAACTTGGATCCAAAGGATTTTTTATAACAATATTTGCTAGTATTGAGGACAACGAGCACAACTTTGAAGATGGTACATCTTTCTTTAACTTTGTAGGCATGTATTTGTGTTTCTAGACAAAGAAGTTCAATCTGAAAAAGGAGGAATTCATAGCAACTTAGGTCTAGATCCATCTACAATATATTCCGTAGGAGTTTTGGGATGAAGAAACCTTAGCAAGAATAGGGAATATGCTAGGAAACTATGACAAAACATCTAAAATTGGTAGGATTAGTAAGTATACTACATATGCTAGGATCTCTATCTATGTGAATGTATCTAGGGCCCTTCCTAAATCTATTTGTATTAACTTTCAAGACTTAGAATGAAACTAGACCTTTGAATATGAACACATTCCCTTAAATTATAGGAAATTTCATGAGCATGGACACTTGTTCAAAGACTGACCACTTAATGCTACTGTCAATACCAAGAAATAGGAAAAAAATGCAAATAGAAAGGGTTTTGTCAAAGTCCCTAGCAAATAAAATTTGGAGAGAAGCAAGTGGTTCAAGCAACTGCCATTACTCCCAAAATGAACAATAGTTTCCAATCACTAGCTTCATATCAAGATAACCAAAATCCAAGTGTGGGGGAGGTAGATAAAGAGGTACATCCATGGCCTAAGCTAACATAGGATGACACTAAATGAAGGGAAAAGGACTAATCAATCTAGACAACAGAAAAAGAATCTAAGATCCAAGGAAATGAATTTGCCCCTCCTGAATATCTAGAAATGGACTCATAGGGAGGTGATAAAACCAATTCAAAGGAGGAAGAACTTGATTAGACTGAAGACATGGATATGAAAGAGGTGGATTTACAAGCCCTCATTGAAATATATGATGAAACATGCCTTATGAATATACTAGAAGAAGACTTGCAACTGCTTCAAAAGGAGCTAATGAAAAACAAGAAAAAGGGAATCCCTTCCACACAAAGTCAAGGCAACCCATTGGGGTTAGATATTAGAAATGTTATGTTGAAACCTTTAAAAAAAACAAGAGTAGAATAAAATAAAAGAGTAAGGAAACTTTGAAAGAAAAATATACAGGAAGAGGAATCCCAACTACTAGATTTAGGTTAGATTGTCTCACTTAAGGACAAATACCTCCTTACACCACCTAAAGTTTATGCATGAAGATCATATCATGGAACATAAGAGGGGTCAACAATAAATCAAAATAGAGCCTAGGAAAAAACCCACCATATTTATGCTTCGAGAAACAAAATGTGGTAAGCCTAACCATGAAATAAGTGGTCATGTGTTGCTATAAAGATTGTGATTCAGAAACAACATGTGTCAAAGGTTTCTTATGAGGCTTAGCCATTGTATAGAACCCTTCCCTAGTAAATCTGGATAACTTCATTGAAATAGGAAGCATCATCACTACCCACTTTAAGAAAGACCTCAAATCATACTACCACAATATCTTATCAAAACTAGTCATAGAAAGGCCATAGAGTTAGTTATGAAACATATACCCAAGTTAGTAACTCTAGATCAAAATATCAGTTTTATGAGAGAAATTAATAGAGACGATAGTTACGGAGATGGCTTTAAGGAAATCTCCATGATTGGATGGGTTCATAATAGACTTCTTTCATAATTGCTAGTGAGTGGTAGGCATGGATTTATGGAAGGTATTAAAGGACTCCATAGGATTCAACATTTGGATTCTATCAATCCTGGATCCAACAGGTCAAAAATTTGGTCTTGTTATATTTCTTTGTTGTCTTAATCAATGGATCTCCATCCACCCCTTTTAACCCTTCTCATGGCATCAACCAAGGAGATCCATTATCTCCCTTCTTATTTATTATGATGGTGAAAGGCATAGGTCGAAGTATGTGTCAAGAAATTTCTTATGGAAATCTGAAAGGCCTATGCATTCATAATCATATGGACCCCTCTCACAACTACAATTTGTAGATGTCACTCTCATGATGGGCCACCCCTCTACCTCATAAGCTTCCTCTCTGAATTCCATCCTTGATACATTTCTTCTTTCCTCAAGCATGGTTATAATTTATGGGATGTCTCTCCTCTTTTTCTTCAACACACCTCTTATTATTCAACACAACATTTTGAAATTATTGGTTTCTAAAAAGGATCACTTCCTTTGAAATACATGTTGAGGAAAATATATGAAATGATATTACTCAAGCATTTTCAGATCTTACTTGGCCAAAGCAAGATAGACGGGAATATCACCCTATGTTTATAGCCATCAAATTTTGTATCTTAATTCACAAGTATCGATTACAAGTGCTTAGGATAATATTTTTTATAAATGAAAGCTTGCTGGAAAATTCATTATTTATGTAATTTTCTGAATATAACAGATGCTAAAATAAATATAGAGACAGAAGTAAAAAAACACCAAGTCAATAATCAAAACAAATGAGACATAAAGTAATCGTTTATTCCATTCCAATTTATCAAAAGAATTGTTCTCTTTACAAAATTCCCTGAGGAAGTTTTGGACCAAAGTCAAACTTAGATGTCCCCAATGAAAACCATACAAAAGAAATTCTGAGAGAAAGTAAAAAACTTAACTTTAAAAGCTGGATCCGCTTGCCACAAATTGTTCCCCACTCGACTCTTTGAAGAACAAGTGTCTAAATGATGTAATTCAACCCTGAATCTTGTTGTCTACAATATGACCCTTAGTAAGCTTATCCTTATATATCTCCTCTTATTCCTCCTTTTCCTTTTGTCTTTAATCAATTAGAATTAGTTGAAGTAGTTGAACTACTTCTTTAGTTAAGTTAACTAAAACTCGACCAACTTTTTAGTTAAGGGGGAAAAGTAATAAAATCATAATAAGGGTTTTTAATAAATAATAACTCGTAGGTGGGACCCCTTGTGACTCCCTTTAGTTCTTTAACAAACATAACACAACTAGTTAATCAATCAAAACATCCCTCCTTGTGACTCCCATCATCACTCTCATAATTTGACAATTTATATCAATGATAATTGAAATTATTTCCAAAAATATATTATCCATATATCCAAAAAATAGTGTGATGTCCAAAATCTCAGAAGTCAATTGTTCTCAACAATTAATAAATAAAACACTTAAAAACCATATTTGCCACTCTGGGAGGCAATATTTCCCTTGTTGTTACTGTCACCCTTTGATTTCTTTGAATGTGTCTTAAGTTGTGTGGAGCCTTTAGGCCTAATCTCACTGATCACATGAGAGCAATCATCTCTCAAATGCATGTGGGAGGACATAGATTTGGCAGATTCATTTGAGGGTGAGGAGGGGGCAGCATCGGCTTTTCCTTTGTCAGGGGCATGGTGGGCCTCGGTTTTTAAGCTTTTGCTTGCATGGGAATACTGTACTAGTGAGTGGACATGGGCATCTTGGACAATTTGATTAACAGGTGGAGGAGCAAGTAGAGACAAGTTAGGCCAACCATGATGTTGGGAGACTGTCAGGTGGACAATCTCTTTCCATCCGTCGTTTTCAGGGACTTCAAGTTGTAGTGAGACATGAGGGGGAACTGGGATACCAGGGACATGTGGGGCTTGGAAGGGAGGCCTTTCTGGCCTAGGTTGGAACACTCCTTGCCCAATCCAATTAAAAAATCCATCTTGAAATAGTTGGCCCAACTCTTGCAAGTCTGCATCAAAATGTATAGAGAACCTTGGCCTTCTAGGGCCCCTGTTCCAATTTCCTCTTCCTATGTTACCTCGACCATGGCTACCTCTGCTGAAAAAGCTCATTCATGTATGCATTATTGATTAGAAAATAGTTTCTTCAACAACCATACATGACATCTCTTTTAAATATGCAACAAAGTTTGGCTCAACAACACATCAGACTCATGCAATCCAATCCATACAAATCGTTTAATACTTGTTAATGAGCAGGGGGTGAATAAGGGTTCTGGGACATGTGAGGGATTGTATTGAGCGAAAAGTGTTAAAATGAGGGGGGATAGATCATGATTACTACTCACAAAACATCAAACAATCAATTGTATCGTAAATCAAAAGAATATATCACTGTAATTCATCCTTGTGCGATCCTTTACATGTCATAATACAAAATTTATCTTAACTATAATTAAATTTTAAGAAGAGGGAGTGGATAGTGAATATGGGAAGGCGAGGGGAGTTGTAATGTGTGAAAAGTGAAAGAATGGTAGGGGAAAGAACAGATACTGCTCGTAAAACTAATTAAGTAATCCATAAAAAACAACTATGTATTCAATACAAGGATACCAATACCAATTAACAATTCCTGTGTGTCAAAACGGTTCATTGTCCCACATTCAATTCTTCAAACTTTTTCAATTAACACAGTCTATAATCATACTCAGAATCACTATGCCTTTCAACAATCTTGTTAAGAGAATACTTGTTTCCTTTCATTTTTTTTCTTTTCATTTAAACAAAATCAAAAGGAACACATAGCCACATTGCTTCATCTTTGTCCAACATATATTTCTATAAAATATCAACCATTGCCCATAATTCGCAACTGCCCAAATCAAACATAGACACAGGTCTTTTCCCAAGTTGAACAAACTTTTTAAAACTTACCTGATTTCATTATTTTGACAATATTAACCAATAAAACTTGCAATGAAACCATAATACAAAACCCGAGCTTCATTTTGGATGGTGCAATTAAATAAAACAATGCACGATGTCTCCATAATCCATACACAGTAAACAACGAAGTCACAACCATCATTTTCCCTAACCTGCAATGATCTCGATCGGGGCTAATAAAACACACATCAACCATGAACTACCAATTGACACCACGCTGAAAGAATACAACAATCGAAAGCATAATGAGAAGAGACAACCACTGGTTTCACATTATCACCAATTCCCAATCAACCAAACTAATCAATTAAAACAAGCTAGGTTTTCGACGCAACTGTCATAACAAAAAGAGACAATCCCTTAACTGTGTATCAATTCTCGTCCCCAATCACAACCTTCAACTCAATCAAACAAAGACGAGACAATACTCAAAGAAACTGTCATAACCACTCAACCAATCTATGACAGTCAACAAGATACCCGACAAGAGTGTGAATAGTTGGGGCTATCAAAATCGAGCTCTGTAACAATGAACACAAAAAGTAATCAAGAGTTCGCTTGGTCATCAAAGCACAAAGAGACTAGAGGTCAAACATATCAACAATAGGCAGAGACCCTTCGAAACAAGCATGGTGGAACCACATGATTTTATAACTCTCAGTTTGTGTAATAGTGTGACAATTCAACACTAGGCAGGGTAGGCAACGATGTAGAGGAGCAACAATTGCTCACTGGACAGTAACAAATACCAAGAACACACAGAGGCATAACCCTCACGCCTTTCTCAAGAGCCAAATCAATTTGTAACAATGTCAGTGGAAATGCAGACCCGAGGTATCACCAACAACCATAAAGCATACATCTTGACATAATGGTCATCCCATAACCAACCTCGTCGATGCCAATACCACAAAAATAAGCCCACGACCAGGTGAATAACCCACGACCATGGCTCTCGAAGATACATAGTGACCAAAAGGTAGTTCGAAAACATATACAACAACCCCATAGCAACCTGAATACAACCGAACATGGTTACCATAACTGTGAGGAAACGACCAGTTAGGCTAAACAGAGTGAAACCCTCCAACAAAATACCCATAACTACTTAAAAAACATAGAGCCATCACAGTTTTCACCACATAGAACAACTAACAAAATCATAACTTCAACAAACCAATTCTTTCATTTGAAAAACGAATAACCACACAGTTGTTCCAGAGAGAAGACCCACGCATTTACACAGTTGTCAATCTCAGGAAAACACAAACCAACACATTACTGAGCCATCGTTCGTTTCATACACAGAGAAAAATTCATGGATGGGTGAAAAGAACAATACATGTAACCAATAGCTTTAAAAAGGGAAAGTTGGTCGAGCAGTTCCTTCTAGGCTTGAAACTCAGAGCTTAACCGCCAGCAAAACCAAATGAAACAATAACCATGCTAGGGTGACAGCCCGATGGGAGAAGTATGGAGTGACGTGCATTTACTGCACGTCGCTTCCATCTTCGTCCACATTTAATTTTGTAGTACACGACAACCAGCCAAAAACCATACCATTAACCATGCCATTAATTCCATACATTGAAACTTGCAACATATTGCTTGCCAATTGCGCCACCCAAAATCCATATTAACCATTGCCAAAAACCATACCATACCATATATCAAAAAGCACCCAATATAACTCAAATACAATTCGCATAGCCACTAACCATTGCTAGTTTGGATTAATACTAACTTCTTTTCATTTCATTTGCACATAACCTCTTAACATAGCATAGTATAGTCCCTTTCTTTTGGGATTTTTTGTTATAAGTCTCTTTCCATTTCCTTTGTTTTATGCTATTACTAACCTATGTCTTGTGTAGGTGTAGCCAGGTAATAATCATGGTGATATAATCAAAAGTAACAAATGTAGTATATGTCACTCATAACATAGAATTAGAGCTTGGAATAAGGGAACATCACATAAAATGCATTATCCACCTACCATTATGTCAAAAACAAAACCAAGACTGCATCATCAACCATATAAGACCTTGTAAGTAGTATCGAAAAAACAACATGAAAAGTGTGATATGATTATCTCCGAGCCTCCAGTCTACAAGGGGATCCCACCTACTAGTATTATATCTTATTAGCATAGTTTAAATAATAGGCTTTAGCAATACTTTGCGGGTGAAATTCCTCGTTGCGATTTTTATTGTCAACAATACCTAGGAGCTCCCCTCATTTTAAATGCTTCAAGAAACATTTCCTAGGAATATATTTTATCCAAACTTGGCCTCAAACTTATCTCTTGGACCTTTTTGTTCCTCAATCTTCCAAACAAGGTTACCTTGATCAAATTTGTTATGCAATCCATGCCAGTGTACCTCTTATCATTGCTAGCTACCCCTACTAATATACTCAAATCCATCTAAAGTCTTCAATTATTTTTCCTATGGGGAAGGCCAAACAAAGACAGGAAATGGGCCCTTGTGGCATGGGACAAAGTTTGCATGCCCAAAAATGCAAGAGACTTGGGAGTCAGGGATCTCCAAACTCTTAGCAATGTTCTAGTAGGGAAACTATGGTGGCATTGGTTGAATAATAATGAAGAATTATGGAGTCAAATTTGGAGATAATATGCAACGGAAGTAGAAGAACAAGGCCTCATTCAAATGGATGGTCTTAGATCAAGCTCATCAATTTGGAACAATGTGCAAAGAAACATAAAAGTTGTCCATGCTCATTGCTTATGGGTAGTTTGAAATGTGACTTCTGCACTCTTCTGGGATGATTCATGGTAGCAACTATTCACATTAAATGGGAATCACTTTCTCTTAGAAGTCAAGGACCATTTCCTCTCCTCAAATTGGAACCTAGTCCACCAATACAAGGAGGATAACTATAGGACAAACCTTAGGGGATGAACGGTGTGGAAGACTCGAGACAAATGGCCACCCTTCACTTCTTAAAGGGTACTAGATCTCTTGGAAAAAGAGTTGGAATGCAGACAAATATGATTCAATAATGAGCAAGACATCCCCAAATGGGTTCATAAAGGAGAAGGGACATTTTCATTCAAGGAAGCCTATGCCATGAAGCAGGGAATAACTCTTTAGTAAAAACAGAAAATCTAGAAACATATATGGAACCCTAAGGTGTGGCCAAAAATATCTACTTTCCTTTGGCTTTTATCCAGGAGGAAGATACTAACATGGGACAAAATTCAAAAAAGAGGTTTTGAGGGACCATCAATATGTCAAATGTGTAAATTGGAATAAGAATCACTGGAGCATTTATTTAATTAGTGCCACCAAGTGGAGATAGGGGAGAAATGACCTTCAATGCATCTAGATTGCAGGAGGAAATGACATCTCAAAAACCATAAAAGAATTATGAATGTGTTCTCCCTTTGAGAGCTCAATCTTAAATCAAGTTTGACACGTGTTTCCTAAATTCCTCCTTTGGGGAATTTGGAGAAAAAGAAACATATGCATATTTAAAGACAAAAGAAGGGATGGGGAGGAATTATGAAAGGAAATACATCAACATATCAAATAATTAATCGAATCCTCTTCCTAGCTAGAAGACAACAAAAATGTAAACCTCAGAAGCAAAAAATTCTAGTCAATTGGGACATAGACTTAAGAAACGTGTTTCCTAAATTCCTCCTTTGGGGAATATGGAGAAAAAGAAACAGATGCATATTTAAAAACAAAAGAAGGGTTGGGGAGGAATTATGAAAGGAAATACATCAACATATCAAATAATTAATCGAATCCTCTTCCTAGCTAGAAGACAACAAAAATGTAAACCTCAAAAGCAAAAAATTCTAGTCAATTGGGACATAGACTTAAGAAACATGTTTCCTAAATTCCTCCTTTGGGGAATATGGAGAAAAAGAAACAGATGCATATTTAAAAACCAAAAAAGGGTTGGGGAGGAATTATGAAAGGAAATACAATGTACATCAACATATCAAATAATTAATCGAATCCTCTTCCTAGCTAGAAGACAACAAAAATGTAAACCTCAGAAGCAAAAAATTCTAGTCAATTGGGACATAGACTTAAGAAGCTTTGGACAAAGAACCCCATCTTCCTCCTCTCATGCACGATTGCTAGAAGCTTGGTATTTGCCACCTTAGGACTTTATCAAACTCGATTTTGATGGAGCCTCAAAGGGAAATCGTAGATTAGCAAGTGTGGGAGGAGTATTTAGAGATTACTAAGGAAAAATTCTATGAATATATGCAAAATTCCTCGGGACTAACACAAACTATTCAGCAGAATTAGCAGCTCTCAAAAGTGGATTGCACATTTCCATAGCCAAGGGATACGGAAGGCTGATTGTAAAAGGAGACTCATTCATCCTTATGAATGCTCTTAAGATATTGTTGAATGGCACCATATTAGATAAACTAACAACTAGTTGCAGGTTAACCTCAGGATGGGAGTCCTTACTTTAAACCATCAACCAAATAACTATGATTATACCTCTCCATGTTAAGCACAAAGCAAATCATCTTGCTAATAGACTATCCAATGAGGATGTGAACTCTGAGGGCCGGGACTTAGAGGTCTTATGGGATGATATGTCTCAGAGTAATTTAAGGGAAAATTGTGTGAATGTTTAGAGCTCAAACATTACACCCCCGGATGGGGTGATAGGGACACTACCACATAGTTTAAGGAAATGATGCAGCGATGCAGAGAAAGAGAAAGAGCAACAAGAGGAGGAAAAGTAACAAAACTACATTCTGCATTCCACATGTGGAATGCAAAACAGTGGAAATGCAAATAAGGGAAGACCAACTCAGAAACTCGGCTCTACACTTTTTACACTTTGCATTAGACGCAGCGATGTAGGAATGAGAAAACTTGGCCATGGAAAGAAAAACTAGAATCTCAGCTTTGCACTCCACACCAAATGTGGCAATGCGGGAACTCAACAACTGGGAGAAAGAGAAACAAGACGCTTTGCATTCTCTATTCTGCATGCAAAATGTTAAAAAGAAAAAGAAAAACAGCATTTATTATCTTCCTATTGTTCTATCTAAATCACACTAGCTACATAAATATACTTATATTATGATTAAATATATTATTATGAAAAACAATCTGAAGTTTCACAAATAGCCTAACAAAAATGTACTTTTTTTATACTAATTAATATATGAGTATCTATCTATATATAGTTAGAGGTTATAACCGATCTTTCATCTTTTATGCTTATCTTTTGCTGTGGGAAGACTAGGATACCAAGAACAATATTAACATCACAAGACATACACTGATTGTTCTTTGTCATAAGCGAGGACCACCAAAGAAAAACTGAAGAGACTACACATGCACTTTTGAAAATGATCTCCGCTCCATACCAAACATTTTTATTTTGACCACGCATCAACCATAATAACGGCGATACTAATCCCTTATTCAGCTTTCAGCCTACAACACAATTTCAAATTGACTTGGGGATAGACATATGTTGAAGGGAGGCAGCCCATACAAGGTTGGGCAGAAGCTTTTTAATAACTTGGAAGCATGCATGGTCAAATAGAAGAATAAAATGCATGCACTACAGCAAGTACCCTCCCTGCAATCATAAACTTGCCAACCTAGGAATGGGACGATTCCAATACAACTTCTTTGGATTGAGGTGAAAAGGGATCCAGAAGAATCTAGAAATCTGAACATGTTGGATTAACTCCCAACAATAATCAACAGCCAATAAGCAATAACAAAGTTATTTCCAAGAATAGAGAATAGATTCTAACATTTTGAAGAAATGCTAAATCTTGAAGTAGATGATCCATATTCTTTCTAATTGATCAGTGCATTAATTTTGTAACATCAACAAATTGCCCATATATAAGGGCTGATTGCTAATAATTGGAAGAGAGATACCTCTAATGCTTTTGACTGTACATTCAAGGAGGAGAAACCCAAATTGTCAGCAATAATAGCCTAAAGAAAAAAAGAAATAGTCAATTATAAAGGCAAAATGTTTCTGTTTGATAGTTAGAATTTAATATTCTGTCTCCAATACTAATGGGGTAAAGTGGCAAAACACGCCAGAATACAACAAAGAGCAGTAAGAAGGAACTAAGTGGCAAATTGCCTAATACAATATAGAGTGATCTCACGTGATTTTCAACCTGGCAGATCTAATAATCAATCATGGTAAAACCTTTTTTTGTGAAAAAGCAGTTGCACCACAAATAAATAAAAACAAATCTCCATATATACAATACACACGCTGGTTCTAATTCAATCCTTTTTCCCTTGTACAAACGGGAATAATTTACTTTATAATAAATAAACACTTGAAACTCATAGTGGCTTCCAATTCATGGAGAGGACCGATATAACAGAAAACCATAATCATGATGATGCTTTTACATCTCTGACTTTGTTCCAGACAGTTGCGAAGACAGTTGATGAGAAGCTGTCATACTGAACAACAACAACAGCAACAGGATGTTCAGTAATTAGAGCGATCTATGTATAGAACTATAAAGACTGAGTAGCTATGCTAAAGCCCAACTCACTCGTCACCAAAGGTGAGCTACTTTTATTTTCAAAGCTTTTTTAGGGACAAAATCAGTAGATCCATGTAACCATCATCACAAATAAAACCCCACTACTGTGCACTGCAAGATTGGAGAGTGGAAAGTGCTGTTTGTGAAAATTGCCAATGTATGTTTGGCTTGCTAAATTTTGTTGGATTACAAAATGGTGGGACTAGTCTGAATTCGGTATCTTGGAATTGTGGTCCACAGTTTCTGTTATGAAATTTCCTAACCCATTAGGATTTAGGAATCATAGTCCTTAAGAGCTGATGGATTTTGATTAATTTGGATTGGTAACATTTGCTTTGATACTTTGGCAAGAAGAGCATCTTTATAGTCTGTAGTTCATTCTATACCTGTTGATTGCATACTTTGGCATGTCTATGTCTTTGTATGTGCTTTTCAGTCTGTCTACCTTCTAGTTTCTATATGAACAATATGCAGATTGGATCGATCAAGCTAAGTGACATCTTCCTCTTCTAGTTGGTAACAGTTTTCGAGTGTAATTCTGGTTCTAGGTTTGGATTGATGAGGTTCACTGGTTAATGAATCTTATAGCATTTGACTGCTTTGTCTTTATCTGTATTTTCTTTGATTGAACTAAGTAGAAAAATGGAATCACATATGTCAGATTAGCTTTGACCAGGATATAAATTAATTAAATTTTGAAAGAGACTTAACAAGAATTCAGAAAAAAACAGCAGGTAAATGGCATAACAAGACATCCAACTAATTTAGTTCTGAAAGTATTTAAGGTTAGAGTCACAGTTATTACCTTAGTTGTTAATTTGATTTCCTTCTCTCGGTATCAGCTCAATCTTCTCAAACGCTGACCCGTCCTTCTCTTGAGCTATCCACATCTTTTTCAGCTCGAGAATTTCGGGATTTTCGGCCAAACATCAGAAGTCTTCTGAATCTTTTGGCAGTGTTTTCTGAATTGCCCCACTTTCTACGGGAATGTGCTGAATCCAACTTGCCATTCTCAGTTGCAGGGGAGGCCGATGGTGGAAGCTCTGGCACTCTCTGTAACTGTGGACTTGCATTTGGAGAATCAGAGACAATGGCAAGAGGATTGCCAAACTCAAAACTACTTAATTTCGGAGTACATATTTCTTCACAGGCAATATCATTTTCAGGTGTTGATCTGAACTCAAAACTGTTTGAAGCTGGATCATCAAGAGATGAGGTATGCACAACCGTTGCTTCAGAAGGTTCCTCAAGATCACATCTCTGGAACTTGAAAGATGAAGATTGAAAGCTGTTCCTGCGATCTTGTTGTACATCAAGCTGCCTAGAATTGGGAGAGTCTGACATAGCCACTTCAATTAGAGGAGTTGAGGTAGCTTCAGTGACCTCAACATTTTCAAATCCTTCATCTACTAAACCTTCCACTGTTGTGGCATGATAATCTCTAGACTGCTGAACACAGTCCAACTTCAAGATAGATAATGAATTGGTTGAATCTCGAGTAGCTAAATTTCCTGAATTGATTGAATCCTCTCCTCTCTTTCCAGAACTATAATCCAGATTAGATCCTTCTCCCTGTTCTTTATCTTCTACTGTCTTCCAATAGTCTGATTTCAGTGGCTGAATAGTTTCCTCATTTTCTGATTTTGAATCATTAATATGCTTCTCTGTAGCATATACATCTGTATGTTCCTCAGACTTAGTATTTACCGCACTACTTTCCAGGTTACTTTCTTCACCATTGCAAAGGGCCTGCATGGCAGCACTATCTGGGTGATTTTTCTGGCTGCCTTTAAAATCTAAGGGCACTTTTAAGGATCGGCCATTTAATTTGCTTACAGGTAAAGCGATCTTCTTTGTAACAAGTGACTGGTTTTTCTTCGAATTCAAGTTATCCAAGTCATTTGCAGTTGACTGTGAAACCATGGCATTGGCTTTTAATCTATCACCCTGTTTCCCCATCTGCAAAACTAGAGTTTGGTTGCTGTTCTTCTTAACATTAGAGATACTGCCATTTTCTTTGTTTAAAATGTTTGACCCATTTGAATCCATCTCCTTTTTGTTGAAGACCTTTGTAACACTCTTGGAAGAAATGGATGATTTACCATTATCTTTTACATTACCACCGATTTCTGTCTTGCTAGAAGTAATTTGTTTACTGCTCTTCTTAACATTGACTGCAGTATGTTTAGCTGGAGAAACTAACCTTGTCTGTCTTGAGGCACTGGCATCTTCTCTTTTGAGTCCCGACTGAGCAGAAATGGGTTGACTCACAGTATCCCTCAAATGGTTTGATATCTGTTTATCTGAATTCAATCTATTGATTGCTTCATTAGAGTCTTTTTTGACTAGCCCAGGATGAGAATGTGCACGACTTAGGCCAGGACTAGTTCGACTTTTCTGAAAACTTAAAGATAATTCACTTGTTGGTGTAGGCTTCAGTTGTTGCTGCCTTGACAAGTGGGAGTTAGTTGCCAGTTTATTTACACTTGAAGCTGTCTTTCCTGCAATTCGTTGTCTCTGTGTCTTCAGATCTTCAATCCGTTTCCTGTTCTCCTCTTCCTGAATAGAAGCTCTCCACCAAAAAATCATGTTAACAATATATATGTTACCGAGGAGAAATATATTTTAGCACATAAGCCAGCAAATGCAGCTAGAACATATCAGCTCCTTCCATATTTTATAAAGAAAAACTTATTAAAAGTGGGAAAAATTAAAAATAAAATATGAATACCTTCTCCTTCTTGGTCTTTTGTAAACCTGCTTCAAAGGAACGTAATTGTTGGGCCTGTAACTGTGGTTCGGCCAATGGAGTCGACTTTGTTGATTTTCCGCTCCTCGCAGCCATTTCAGTTTTTTTCTTTGCTGGGACTTCTTCTGTTGCTTTCAACTGCCCATCCTTGCATCCCATTTTCATTCCTGGTAGTTTCTTGACAATTTTTTCATTTTGTTTCCTTAGAAGGGACCCTTGCTCATTCACCTGATCATTACAGTCTTCATCAAGATACATTTTATCAGCACCGTTAACCAAAACTTGGGGATCATTATCTCTCACAGGATTACATGCTAGACATAGGGAGTCTTTTTCAGAAATTATCTCTGGAATCATAAACAACTTAGTAGGTTTCCAGAGAATAGAAGTTTCAGATTTGTTTTCTGCGACATTATAGGAAGGATGTTCGCCCTTATCAATTGGTGTAAGCTCAGAGTCCATATTTATGTCAGTCATCAATTCTCTATTGACATGCTCATGCACTGTAGATCTGGTTGGGACCATGAAAGAATCATCCACTAAACATCGCCCATAGCATTTTTCGCTGCGCAATTAGTCACTGTTCTCAGTAATTGTGTGCTCAACATCAACCCTTGCACCCCATTGTGAATCTGTATGCGTTAATTCCGTTTCAGTATGCTGTTTAGAAACAATAAATGAGCTATCTGTTGTTGTCCTCCTATGCCAAGCTTATCTAAAATCCTCAACAAATACTTTATTACCACAATGGCTAAGTTACTGGTCTCATGTCTGACATAAAGATGATGTTCATATAAGCCATCAATTTAAACTATAAAAATTCCTGTATTGAACATACCTTAAAAGGAAAAATTGCACTCTTTGGGTTTGAACCAGTCATCATCTTGTTGGCTGTAAAAGTCCATGACAAACCATCAGTTAAACAAAGAACCCAACTTCAAAACCAGCTATGCAGAGTCATGAGAGGAAATAAGGACATCTTGATATTAGCTCTGACAAAAGAAATTCAACATCAAAGAAAAAACTCAAACCTAAACTCTCAGCCTTAAGATGGCTTCATTTATAGAGAACCAGTAGGAATCGGTACCAGACAGGAAGACATTAGGAGCAGAATCTCTGCTGCAATATGCATTAGAAACTCAGAAATTCAGGCATGCAGCTGAAAGAATACTTGATGCAACAACCTTAATTCTTGATGCATCAGCTTAATATAATAATTATATTTGGATGTTACCTGCATGGATCTCTGAACAATAACAAGTCGAGGGATGACATGTTACCTTACGTATACCATCTTACTTCTCGAAGGAAGATCAACCGCTACCAAGAGAAGTGGAAGCTTTAGCCTTTGATCACACGTAATGGGTTTTGGTGTATTGTCTTCATACTTAGAGTTGCAATCCGAACAAAAAGACTTGGCCTCACATTTAGAATGTACAGATCACCATGAAAGATGCCGAAACTGGATCTATTCTGTTGTAACTTACAATCAGGAAGATCAGCTAAATGATTTTCTAGAAATAGGCTACATATGGGCTCTATCATTTGGTGATTAATAGGTGGGTGTTCTTGGCGTTCCTTCATTGGGCCATTTAGAACTAAACCAAACTCATGTCATACGCAATCTGACAGATGGAAGACGCTGACAGTACATCCTAGAGACTAAAATTATGGTGCCTCCGTGCCATTTTGCCATTTTTTTGGAACACAGTAAGCGATCAACATTGTTTCTGGTGTATAAGTTTCAACCTTGAACGGTGGTTGACAGGGTACCCACGTGTCAAAAGTTAAAACAGTGAGTATGTGTGTAAACTAGTATGGACCTGAATCAATTAATTGATACAATATAGTACTTAGTATGCATAAGTCTCTCTATATCTAAGGTTATCTGTGTATAGCAATTATCTAGTGTGGGCTCGTTGGGCCTTGCGGTGCTGGAAGACTTACTCTTGTGTTGGCACACAAGGGTCATGTTATGCAATTCCTTCCATTGTCAAGACAGGCACACAAGGGTTATGTTATGAAATTCTATTGTTTTTTTCATCGAGTATAGTGGTGGGTTTAGATGGTTTGTGTATCATGGAAAAAGTTTTTATTTTTGGGTCCTTTAATGTTCATTGTGTGGGTATACAAGGATCATGTTATATAATTTTATTATCTTTTTCATTGCAAGCTTGGTGGTGGGTCTAGATGGTTTGTGTATCATAGAACTAATCTCTATATTTTGGGGGCCTAAAATGTTTATGGAATGTAGGTATTTTGGGTCTTCTGGTTACAAAATTGAAGAAGAAAATGTATCATGTGGACCTACGAAGCTCATTTTATATAGATAGGTTTACTATTTTTGTGGGGCTCAAGAAATCCTCTTGAAGATGTATATTTTTAACCAACTATTCTCTATGATTTGGACGTTGGGGCCAACATGAGGCTTGTTGATTGGGCAAATGATGGAGAGTTCAAATCATTAAGCTCTAGTGTATGATCTATTGCAAACAAATTGCTCCTTTAAATATTATCCAAATAGAGTTTTGTGGCCAACCCCTTCTTCTTGAGAGCATCTTTAAGTTTATTTCTTATCTTCATAGACTCCAATCTATCAATGACTCAGTCTCATGAAGGCAGAGGTATCCTTACTTGGTTCCTTGTTCTTATGAGGAGATTGTTTCCTACAGTGTTTATGAGCAAAGGTGATGTTGGTATTCTAAGGCCTCTCCATTCCTACAGTTTGTGAGTATCTCATTGACCGTCTCCCCCCTTCACCACTTTAAGTACTCTTTAGAGGCTTCTCCTTACCTTCTCTCCTAAAAAGGGATATTAATAGGGTGATTAGGAAAGATGTTTGTTGGCAATTTATTTAATTTACTTGGGTTTCTCCCTCTAAGCTTCTTATCCCCAAGCTATTATTTTAAGTGATACATTTCTTACAAATTATTAATGTTCTTATTAATTGGCCATACTATCTATGATAACATTGGTCACATGGTCTTGGGATTTGTCTTGGTCAGTTGAGGGCATGTGCTCACTAGTGGCAATTCAAGATACATCGTTATATCCTTCAGGAAGACGTGACATGCAAACTATGATCCCTGCAAGAGGTTGGGGATGAGGAACATTTCATTTTCAAATGTCCTATAGTTGTTATAAGATTCAAAGCAGGTTTCATTGTCTTTATATACACGCAAGGGGATCCCTCTCTACTATCTTCCATTATCCTAACTAGAGATACCTAGCCTCCTTTCGTAGAGAGATGGCTACCCTCATTTGGCATGCCTTTCATTACTTCTCTAGATATACCAGACTGCTCACATCCTTCTTTCGACACTTATTTTCACTAAATGTTTTGGTTAATACAAGAAAGCAATAACTATGTTACATGAGATATTCAATGGGTAGAAGCATCTCACCATGCTATAAAAGTCAACCCTTGCCTAAGAGGCCACAAATAGGGACCATCTATTCTACCAAAGTCGCCTAAGACTTGCCCCTAGCCCCACTCGCATTTTACAAGCACTTGCACAAAGACGAGCATGAGCATGTTATTAGAGATACCTAAACCTTGGTGTGGAAAAAACAAAATCACATTTTCATATGCCCAACAAGCCACCATTACCTTTTGACACATCTTGGCTAGTGGGAGTGTCACATAAATACTAGAGATATTAGCATGGACAATAAAAAAATGGTCAAAATATGGTTGGTGTGTACATGGGTTGTTGCTTCCTCCCATGCCCAACATAATCTCCATGCACATAACACAATAGTCTTAGATGTTAGGAGATCTTTTGTGCAATTCTTCTGAATTCCATTCTTAGTGACTTCACAATGACATTATGAGACTCAATATTAGTGACTTCACAATGATTGATGGGAATATAGGCTCCCCCTCTAGTTCAACAAGTGACTAAAAATTGTGTTTCCTTCAATTTTGTACTCATGGTGTGGTTTACTTGCTCTCCCCATTATGACATCGCTCATTGTCGTTATCTTCTTCTATAGGGTGTATTTTACTTCATTGTCTAGGGTTTATCCATTTTGGGTTTACACTTTTATTTGTTACTAATTTTTTGTTTATTTTGTATTTTAGGGAGGGAATGCCTTCAATTTTTTTTAAATTTCTATTATTACTTGTGTGTTTTACTCCCATTGACTTAATTTGTTTTTTAGTGGACATTAATATAAAATTTCATTTCATTTATAAATGGGATCAAATAGAGTGATGGGGCCAAATGGATTGGACAAATAGATTTATCCCTATATATTTATAGATGGTTACAACTAAATGACAACATTGGAGGAACAACAAGTTGGTTATATTACACAATACACAATAATTGCATCAAAGAAAACAAATTCCATATGCAAGAGATAACATTTGTTAAGTAACCATTACACAACATTGCCAAAAAGGATTTGCCCCATCATAAGTTATATTGAGATGAATAAAGAGTCATTATTATTGATCTCTTTTGGTTGAAGTGTGATTATTCATTTGGCATCTTGTTATTCATTTGACAATGGAAAACAATCAACTAAGGATCCTATCAATCTCTTGACCCAATCAAGGCCTATCCTTAAATCAAATCATGCATGGAAAACAACTAGTGAATTAGGACTACCGACCATCATATCATGACCGAGCAAATTCACAATACTTTAAGTTATTGAGAAATTTATTAAATGGAAGAAAAGAACTAAGAAGTTGGACAACACTAGGAGGGTGGATTCATTAGCTAAGAAAGTAAATTTTCATCACTGAACATTATCAATAATAATAATCAACAACACTCTCTAAGCTATAGACCAAGTCGAAACATAATCCTACATGAAATGTAGTGCCTCAACACAATCAAAATGCCAACCAAAAATTTTCTAAGTTGTTGAACAATAGCTTTCGAAATAAACCATTAGGTGCATCAGAACAATGACATCAAAAGCATCTTCAATAATAACATATAATCATAACCAGATCCTCACACTTTGCAATCAACAAATTGAAATTCAAAATATCATCTAGAGGAAATGAAAATGAAATTTGAAGGTAGTGTATATTATGACAATAATAGGTTTGGGGAAAAATGGGTGCTCACAAATCTAAAGCATCCATAAAAATTGAGTAGTGAGAACACAAGTCCATAACTATAAGTCATCAACCATATAAAATATAAAATAGTAGCCCAAGAATTACACAAACTATATCATTACAAAAGTTGAATAGAGTAATCACATAAGGTGTTGACCATATAATCCACATGAACAACAACAATGAGAAAGAGAGTTGCATGGTTGCAAATCGAAATAGAATATGCACATCATTTCCTTTAGGGAAAACCCTTCAACAATATCATAAACCGAATAAGAAATGGAAGCAATTCCAAACAATGTTGGGTATGCATGCACTACTTACACTTCATGCCACATGAATGCTCAAATAAAAAAGGTAAGAATGCCTAATAGGATAGTCGAATTCCACTACAAGATCCCATGACCAACAAACTATAAATTTCAAAGTCGAGGGCACATGGGTCTACACATATATTAAATCAAAATATCTTGTAGATATCAAGTCAAGGGAAAGCAAAAGGGTTGTGAAAGGAATAAACATCACATGCATCCTTATCTTCCATAAAAAAAATTAGAGCTCCAAAACCATTACATAAATGAAAATACACCAAATCATGAGCAATAATGGAAATAAACAATCTGCCTACTCCAACACCCTAGCAAAGCCAAAAGGTGGATAAATAGGGTATTGAGCAAATCCTTTGCAAAACATAGAGAAACCTAACAAAAATAGGGCATGAGGGCCTAATGCCACAATGACATTCCATTTCACCACCAACCAAAGATACAGTCCACCTAAAATCCTAGCAAAATCATACTTAAAACTTGTTAATAATGCAAATCCAACAAATCATAGTAATAATGACTAAGTGTGCAATATAAATGTGTGGGCTTGATGCTTTAGTTAATATTTAAAGAATAGTTAGAAACATCTTGTAAATAAACTAAACTCAAAACAAGAAACACAACATCGTGTAATACCACAAAGGCATGCAACAGAGGGCAATGAGAAAGATATAGAGAAATTAAGCATATGGTGGTGGCTTCTGAGCCAAGCACCAACTCAAATTCTAGTTTGAAAAGACAATTCAAGTAGAACCCAAGACATAAGAACACACAACAAACCATAGAACTCTAATATAGTTGTCCAAGGGGTTATTTCAGCAAGACCTTGTACTTAAATTGTAGCGAAAATGAAAAAATAGGTAAGATCAAGGATAAATGACATTCATTAAGCACATGCAAGCTCAAAATAGAAAATCACGGCAGAAACCCAAGTACAAGTTGACAAACCAAGAAATCAAATAAAAATCGAATAGGACCACAAAATTGCATTGGTTCCTTGATGATTGCATTAACAAAGGGTGAATTTCCATCTCCAGCAAGCAACAGTAGAGTCCCCAAGAACAATCAAAACCAATAATTCCAAATATATTGTTATGCACAAAACACCCAAATACAATTAAAATAGAAAGAGAAGTAACTCAATGCCTTGAGAATGAGATATAAGAATGAATGAGAAGACTCTTCAAGGGGGAAACCTCATTTTACAATATAACAAATGCACAAAATGAGATGATCTCTAAGACTATGTTTCCTTGGTATATATATAGGTGACAAAGGGTACAATTAGAATTAAAGGGTCTACCAGACCAATAGGGACAACAATAATAAAACAACATAAATTTAATAACTCAGTATCTAGGGATTAACATGTCCCTCACCTTCAAACAAGTGTTTCTCTCAATATTTGAGTAGTTATGCATGAATAACTCATCTTCCAATGTTGTCTCTTCTACTAGTATATTCTTCCACTTGATGAGGTACTCAATAATTGCATTATTGAGTCCTTATTAAATGGTAGATCTAGGTGTTTTTATTGCATTATGTTAGAGATCAAGGACACGTTTGTTTTGTAGGAGGATCTAGATCTACATGTGTAGGATCATTCAAGAGGTAAAACACTCTCTTAAGTCTTATCACAACTCTCATCTTCAACTCAATGGCTTCAACATTGTTCTTCCGATGAGTTATTTACATTTCTCCTTTAATTTCCAGCACTTAGGTTGATTAGCTCATTAAAGGATATTGGTAAATTAACCTTAAGATAGTTTGGTTTCCTTTGTGAATTTGTTGTTATAATCTATTTGTTATGAACTATAATCAAACTACCTGATTAATATATTGCATATATAAATAATTAAGAGTAAAACCCTAATTAATCTAGTCATCTTCCTTCTTATCCTTTCCATTACTCTCCTAAGGTTTCTCAAAATTTCCCTAAAATCAAGCAATGACTCCACTGTCTCCTTCCTCTTTGTGGTAGTGTGGTGCCTCACTCTAACCATCATGTTACAATGCATAGTATTATAGCCTAAATTCAACAATAGAGAACATAAAAAGATAAAATCACCAAGATCCTATTTAAAGAAGGAACCAATATTGTACGAACAATTTTCCACCCAACCATAGAACATGAAACAAATGAGTTCACCCCTATATTGAGATCTTTCTCTCCAAATCCTGACTATCATACCCAACACACCAAGGAATGGATATCAAGGAATAATAATTCAAACATGGTATTAGTCCATACACAAGCTTATTTTCAACAATAAATATTACATATCATATGTACTCGTCCAAAGATCTTTTGAGCCATGAAACACAATTAGTTCAAGAGTCCAATATATAGTTACCAAGAGACCTATTGAGTCCAATAAATAATTTCCTCCACAAAACAAATTAATCCAAGAGTCTAGCATTTTATTTAGGAGGAGAGGCCTTTCAATCAAGTTTATAAGTTGACCAACAAATAATTCTACTTAATTGGCCCTCAAAGTAAGATTGAAAGATAAAACAGAGAATTGTTAACCTATAGCCAATGACTACCTCTATTATATTTTATCATAACAATATTGTATTATCAATTATCAGATTAGTGTGAGACTCCATCCTTGATAATGATTTTGTTATTTTACCTCAAATCAACGTGGGACTCCACCCTAGTAACTGACTTTCATTATCCAAAAACCAAAATAGTATGGATCCCCTCCAAGGATTGTCTTTCATTATTAATTATCAGAACAATACATATCCACTCCAAGGATTGTCGTTCTTTCATTATCAATTAGTAAAAATAGTATAGATCCAATCCAAGGATTTTTGGTAAAGGTGCAAAGCCATAATCATGAAATTTATTTCAAGATTAGGATACAGTCTAAAAGAGTCTAGTGTCTAAACAAACAATCATTCTCATTCCATAATTATATTATGAAATAAAATAAATATAAACCACCCGTGAGTTTTCATGAGAATGGAAAATGTTTTACACATATAAAATCTAAGTATATTTTCCCATATATAGTTCAAGTTGAGTCTTTAAAACCAAAATAACCAGAATATGGAGACTCCCTACCTTATCATATATTTATAACAAAAATCATATATACATTTTTTTTATATAAGCAATGTTAAACAACAAAGAATAAAAACATAAGAAAACCCCATCACATTATAACAACAACTAAAATATAAATAAAACATAAATAGGAAATAAAGAAAAAACTCATTATTCCAAGAAAATTGGCTTCCATCCCTACTAAGCTTTAGCATCCCTTCTCCCCATCAATAAAACTTCTCTAATGATGATGATAGAGTCTAGAGTCAAGGATGAGATCATATTATATCAATTTCTATGTTTTACAATTGGTATCCCCTCTCACAAAACCTTCCAAATAATGAATTACATGATAATGATAGAGTAAAGGATGGATGAGATCACATTATATCAATTAATGATAAAGTAAAGGATGGATGAGATCACATTATATCAATTTTTATGCTTGACAATTGGTATCCCTTCTCACAAAACCTTCCAAATAATGAATTACAATGAATCTTATTATTTACAAAATAATGAATAAAAATATTGTTATCTCTTCACAACTCCCTTAAAGCTAACTTTAACTTTTCTCGAGTTGAATACCATGTATAAGGGAGTTATTGGCCCCCAAAAGGTTGTCCTTCCTTACCTTACCTTTTTCATTAAAGGTATTTCAATATTTTTAATTAATATTTAATAATAATTATATCTAAATCATCAAAATAGATGTTTTTAAGTTGTTTTTACTTTTTAAAAAGATTTTTTTAAAAGATTTTCAATTAATTATATTTTATATTAAAGTTTTAATCAATATAAAAGAATTTAAAATCTAAGTGAAATTTCATTAAAATCTAAGTGAAATTTCATTTAAAAAATATATATATAAACAATAAAATTAAGAAATTTTAATGTGTTAGGTTAATTTGAAGTGAAATTTCGATGTTAAATTGAAAGAGATATTTTAAATGTATTATGAATTGGTTTTTATTTAAAATAATTATAAGAAAATTAATATTTTTGTCTTAAATTTCAATATAATTATGTTGGATTAATGAAATTGCAAATGTTAGAAGTATAAAATTGTATGTAACAATGTTAACATTCCACAATTTGGTTGTATTAGGAGTATTTAAGAGTATTGAATATATTTTTATTATTAAAACCAACATTTTCATTAATCCAAAATTATAATTTTGATCATAATTATATGAACAAATTTTATTTATAAAAAACCATAAAAAAACCAATTTATAAAGCATTTAATCTTCTTCTATCATTTATAATTAGTGTTTTCTTTTATATTACACTAAATTATGAATTAACATCAAATTGGTTTATGAGATCTCCTCTTGTTTGTGGGACAAGGGATCCCTTCCGCCCAGACTGGTAAAATCTACGAAAGTATACATACCCTATCCCCTGTGAATTTGAACTTATAACCTCTTAGGAGGAAACACATGTTCTTAACCATTAAACCCACTCAAACTATATTTATATTTAAATTGATTTAATAATGTAATGTGAATTGAAAAAGTAATAGTTATTTCATATTGAATGGAATGGAGGTATAATTTTATGGGTGAAGAAGTAACACCTAATAATAACTCTTTCTAGTGAAGATGTAAAATTTGCATCAACTTCAATAGCTATTTCAATTGAGAAGGTTGTTAGAAGACGTTAATCAATATATACTTTCATTAGAATAAAAGTAAATTCATGTTATAATATAGTATAGTGTGGACCCTTCCCTTCTGTGTTTCATTAAATTATTCAAATATTTTTTCAATTTTTGTTTTGATGAATTTAAAATAGGAAGAAAAGTTGTTGAAATTGGAAAAAAATAATAATAACAAAAACTATAAAAGTTAAAAATTTAACCACTCTTCATCATATAAAAAGAATCAAATAGAATCAACAAGGATTTTAATTATGTAGTAAAGTTAGAATTAACTAGCAATAGGACATCACTATAGTTGAAGAGATATCACATAAGAGGAACATAAATCTAGAGAAATGAGAAATGTTTTGAAATCATTTTTGGTATATTCTCTTTCACCATTAGTCCTAATACACTTAGTATCTTTCTAGCTTTGATTTTCCAATAATGATTTGCATTCTTTCGATTTCTCAAAAAAAATCATCCATGGATTGAATGGTGTATATCTCAAGGAAGCAGAAAAAATCATCAGTGAAGATGAGCAAGTACTTATCTCTCTTAAGAGAATGAGTGGCCATAAGTTCACAAATGTTACTATGAACCAACTTAGGAGATTGAGAAGCTCACCTCACTTTGTCCTAAGGAGAGGACTCTTGATGGTGTTTCCTTAGCACACACCCTACATAGACACCACTGGGTGATTCTATCTATGGAAGTGTAACATACCCAACCACCATGGCTAGGCCACACCATGCAAAATTCTCTCATTATCAACTCTGGTACCACTTTTGTAATGTACCTAGCCTCCAGCTAGGCAACATTACGTGTGGAATACATGTAAAAATGAAACTTCTACTAAAATAAAGTAATTCCTTTACTGTTAGCCAATTTCTTGTAGTTTACAACTATAATCTATAACATATTTATCTACAATATGTAACCATAAAACATATGCATCTAAAGCATGCTAATAATTAACATGAAATACAACTAAATCATTCATTACAATAGCATATAAGTCATTCTCATTCACATAGAGTTCATGCACAACAATAACACATGTAAATAACTCAGTACAAGATGAAACACGTATATTTAAACAAGAATCATGCAACCAGTTGATTGGGACAAACGTTCCACCCAACCATAGACTAACTATTTCAAATATCAACAACCAGTCACCCCCGAGTTGAGGCTAGTAATCCAAAAAAAAGGGTGGTATCTCATAGTCCACTCCCAACTCATAAAGTTCATAACCCAATTGATATTCTCCTACAACTATCTCGATCTTTCCACCAACTCTCTTCCTCTTGACCTGCCCAACCCAAGGAATGCACCATTCATTTATCAGGGATCACCTAATGGATGTAGCATCAATTTATCAAGGTAACACAAGGGATGTACCATCTGTTTATCAGGGTTAACCCAAGGGATGTACCATCCATTTATCAGGGATATCCCAAGGAATGTGTCATTCGTTTATCAGGGTCTCTCTGGCACAAGTAACTAGGAATCTCACAGCTGGGAACTCAAGGGAAGTTGATGTTGGGAAAACTATTAGCAAACCAACAACAAACATTTGTTGTTTTAGTGCAACTCACATAGGAGTTCACTCTTCTTTATTGACAACCGGGTTCTTCAGTTCTCCATCTCCAATTCACTCTAGTTATGCTCCAGAATTTTCCCTCCATGGCTGCACTAGATCCAAGCTCTCTTTCTTCCCCTCTCCGACTGTTGTCCCAACCCATACAAATTCATCTCTTGTGGCTTTCCTTTCTTGACTCACACTCTTCCCCAAGTTGATTTTACTCAACCCCCATGTGCCCAATAACTCTGGGATGTGACCACTCACACCCACCCTCTTACATGCATTCAATTATTGGCTTTGGAAATACTCATTCATAAAAATGTGACCACTCGTACCCACCCTCTTACATGTATTCAATGATTGGCTTTGGGAACACTCAATCATACATCGGAAGGTTCATATACAATTTCCAAGTTTAGGAAAATGGGTTAAATTGACATACATGGGTAATCCCCCTCTTTGAGCCCTCTTGGCCATTATCCTAGACACTTCCCCCTCTAGTGGATTAATTCAAACCCCATCTCTTGTCCATGCTTCCTTAATAGTTGGTATCACATTTTTATTATTAAAACATTGAAATACAATTCACATATTATATCGCTTGGTCGTAGCCACATATTGTATCCACATAATCATTATTTAAATTGGGGATTATAATGGGGATGTTACAGTCCCCCTCCCCTACAATTGTGCGCCTTCCTCGGTGCACTCTATACTGATATACATGTATATATGCAAATTACATCACAACACTTAGAAAAAAAATTCTGCAATTTAACAACTCCATCAACAACTCCAATCATCATTATCATGTCCCTCTCAACTCGATGACCCAAGGAATGCACCATTCGTTTATCAGGGTTCAACCAAGGGATGTACCATCCATTTATCAAGGCTAGCCCAAGGAATGTACCATTTTTTTATCGAGGTCCCCCAACATAGTTGGCTAGGACTCTAAGATGTGGTTCCATAACTCTAGCTACTCAAAATGGAGTCTTGCATTTTGTTTTATTCAAAATTGTCAAAATTCTGCGGGTACTCTTCCCGCATGTTTTCCTCATGATCCTATGTAGCATCTTCAGGACAATAGCATGTCCATTGAACCTTTACCATCCATGTGGCTTTGTTTCTGATCACCTTAACTTTCCGGTCTAGGATGCGTACTGGTACCACCCGAAAATCCCCTTCGTGTTCCACCTGGATCACATTCCAATCAATTATGTGGTTAGGATCAGGTACATACTTCTTTAATAAGGATACATGAAATACATTATGCACTCTTATGGATGCAGGAAATGCTAGCATGTATGCAATTGGCCCTATCTTTTCTAATATTTCAAAAGGTCCACAATATTTTGCTGCCAACTTTGGGCAACTTCCTAATCTTATTGAACTTCTCTTTGCCTTTACTTTTAAGAGCACATGTTCTCCCACTTTAAAATCTCTAAAAAATTTGTTCTTATCTACATAACTTTTCTACCTATCCTGGGCAGCCTTTAAATTCTGCTTTATAGTTTCCATCTGTGCTTCCATTTCTTTCAGCAAATCTGGCCCAACAATTGCTCTGTCTACTGTATTATACCAACTCACTAGAGTGTTACATTTTCCACCATACAAGGCTTCAAATGGACTCATTTTCAATGAGGCCTGATACCCATTATTGTATGCAAATTCAATTAAATGAATATAATCTTCCCACTTTCATGGTTAATCCATCACATACATTCTAAGCATGTCCTCAACTATCCTATTAGTCCTTTCTGTTTTTTCTATCTGACTCTGGATGATAGGCTGTACTGAGATTCAAATTTGTTCCAAAGCCTTTGAACAAACCTTTCCAAAAATTTGAAGTAAACTTTGGATCTCTATCTGAAACTATTGTCTTAGGTAATCCATGTAACCTAGAAACTTGTTGGTTGCCCAACTTGCACCTTGTTTTGTATCTCTATTCAAAACATACTATCATCTTTTACTCACTCCCTAGCAAGTTTTTTTCGTTAGATTGGTAGTTCTTGCTGTAAATATGTTTTTGATTGGCTTTGTATAAATGATTGGTCCTTGCTTTTTATTTGAAATGTGCTATGATCTTTTATTTAATTTCATGATTGTTAAGCATGAAATTAAGGATTATCCTTAGGTCTACTTTGATGGATTTTTTTTTATATTGTCATTTCAATTTAATGGAATCTTCTTAGCCTCTCATGATCATTATCTCTTATTCATGATTGAATTTAAATAAGGTCCATAATTCGTGGTAAAACTTACAATCTCCCTAAACTCAATCTTCATTCAAAAGGAACTTTTAAACTATATGAATGTTATGTTTATATTACATGCAAAGTCTATATCATTACAACCATTGTCAAATCACAATGAGCAATTCATAGAAGCCTTGCTCAAGCATAATGAAAGGAGGATACTCTGTTCTAAAAAAAAACAATTTCACCTTTTTTTTATCCTTTCCCATGAACTGAGATATGATTACCCTAATCATCTCTTCACCCACAACCATAATTTTGTGGTTCGTGTCAATCCTTGAAGCAAACATGGGTCATTTGTTTTCACACTCCTCTGTCCTTCAACATGTAAGAAACCTTGAATTTCATCAGCGATTTAAGTGGCAGTTTGGTTCACATCATACTCTATTCCTTAAACTTCTAAGTTCCGGCTACTGAAATGAGGTATTCTTATCTACCCTTGTTTGATTATAATGACTTTGTTGTGTCATGAGTCATGTATGTTCTCAGAGGTCAAGTTACTCTTGTCCTTATTTATTTTTCCCTAATTGTTAACCTAGTTATGAAGCTCATTGCCACTATAGTAAGATCGAAACCAAATGGCCTTGAGGTTTTACAAACCCATAATTGTATAACAGAGACATGATTTTGCGGGATGAATTCTGAGTAAACGATTATGAATTTGACAAAGCCATTAAAATCCCATCTCCATAATGGGGTCATTTACTGTCCATGCGGGTCGTTTATTCAAAAACAAAGATATTTCAGATATATTCCCCACTTTATAAAGAGAAAATTCTCAGAAATTATGTGGTGGTTGAGGTAAAGGTTCAGTCCATTTTTGTGTAAAATCCCCCACCTTTTTCTCACAGGTTTCGACCAGTTATCAGGTATTTGGCCTCAGTTTAATGGATACATTCATCAAAATGAGACCCTCATCTATCAACCATTTGCACATAGAAGAAAAGGGTAACTTGGGTAGATATTTAGATTGCTGGAAAAAATATGCATTTGTAGTCTCTTATCTAGGCCATAAGATCCATGAACTAGAGAACGATTATCAGAGACATTTCCGTTAAATAAAATCACCTGACAATGATCACCATGATTGTAAAAGAAATTTAGATCTTGGAAGTTATGGTGGCTGCCAGTTCTGGGTTGAGAGATATCATTCAGTTGTTCTATGTCTCCAGATGTGTTCGAACCAAGTACAAAGACATAATAGTGATCTGAAGAGGGAGAAACATAAATTAATGAGTAAAAAGAATTAAATTCTTCTCACGAAAATAAAAGATAAAAAAGTATCAGAATATCATTGTTTAAAAAATCTACCGAGGTTAATATTATCATCGACTCTGATTTGCAAGGATTTTCGATTTCAAATGCTTGATTTCTGGTAATTCAAAGTCAATTTTCTGATTAGTAATTTTTTTGTTTTGGTTATGTTTGATTTTATCATTTTTTTTAGACATGCTACATAATTGTAGATTATGTAGCTTGTCTTTAATTAGTTTATTAGATATTTTTTTTCTAAATTAAAATTTCATTTTTCTTCTTAGTTGTGAAGGGGATCGATTGGCAAAGATTGATGGGACAAGTAAATCGTTCGAGATGCTCCAGATTTGCAAGTTTCTCTTTAAAACAGTTTCAAGAATATCTTGATTATGTAAGTATTCTAAATGGTTGTTACATCAAACCTATTTTTGGTTATTTTTAGTATAAAATTTATTAAAGATAGATCTGTCTCTATCTTAGAAGATAGAGAAACATATCTTGAACTTAGCTTAAATACTGGTGCTTTCTCAGAGACAAGGAAATTCCTTTTGGACCTTATGATGGACTTATCATTTTGAAACTATATGGGATACAATTTACTTTTTGGCTTTAGTCCTTCTGTAGACTGTGCAATGTAATTATAGTTTCTCATATAATTTTTGGACATGAAAACTTACTTGTATTGAATTAGCTTTAGACTTTTCTACATGTATCTTTTCACGTTGAGTTTTTCTTTTACATGGTTCATTATATTTTGGTTCTTTTAATATTTGTGACTAATCGTCCATCTATACATTTTGAGTTTGAATCGAATGTTGGTGTAGCGTCACCGACCACCAACCCCACTGTCGGGACACGCTACTACACGGAATAACACTTATATAGTATGCATTTAAATGAAGTTAAATGACTTTTAATAGAGTAAACATATAATTACTACTAACATACATAATTAATGGAATCAACAGTAAATATCATTGCAATGGAATACATGATAATATTTTTTTTTTTGACGAAAACGGTTATGTTGCATTAATCGGCATTCTGGCCAGCCAGAATCAAAAAGTTACAAATCTGAAGAAGATTGGTGACCTCTAACAGTGCTGCCAACCTTCTTGTGAATGTCTTGGGAGACCAATCCCCTCTGCTCCTTGAGCTAATTCGATGATATGACAAAGATTGCGTACATGAGTAAATTCTCACAAACTGTGAGCATAGCTAAAGACAAAAGAAAAGCATTAAACCAAGGGGGCTGAAGTTTTCCCCTTAATGTAGGGGTCCAACTTTTTCTGAGAACCTAAAGAAATGTTGGAGGCTGCCTCCTTTTCTCTGCGCGCTTTGTTGGTCCTTCGCCCTCAGGTTAGGGGAGGGGACGGCGCTGAATTGTCTTCAGGTTCCGAAGTTCCCCCAGAGCCGCTAGAGGGGACTGTAACAACCAGGCCTACATGGGCAGGGGGTTCCGGATCTGAAGTCCGAACTTCTCTCGCTGCTACTGAAACTGGGGGGGTGGATTCTGGAAGGTTTTCGTTTGCTGGAGGATCTTCCTTGAGTGTTGTTGCTTCTGGTTCTGGGGCTTCATCTTCCTTTAGCGCATCAAAACTGTTTGTATTTTCTAGAGTTGCCTCTGCTGAATAAGTGGCCTTTGGGGCCTGGGATTTTGGATCCTTTCGCTTTGACTGCCTTCGTCGGTTAGATACGGGCTGAAAATCATCTGCTTTGACTGGTCCCGATTCCTCAGAGGCTTTGGGGCAGTTCCTTGCGAAGTGACCGTAAGCATGGCATCAGAGGCACTTAAAAAAATCTGCTCGTAGTCCAGCTCTTGGATATGGCACCATTCCCCCTGGGAGAGCTTAATGGCTTCTAGAAGACCTTTCTCGAGGTTAACCTCAACACAAATGCGGGCGCAGGTAAACTGGTCCCCTTTCGGCTCCGCGTTGTCCAGGAAACGCCCAAGCTTATTCCCAATGTCCTCCAGAGACCTTTTCCCCCAGAGATGCAAGGGAAGGTGAGGCAGCCTAACCCAAACTGGAGCTGCGGTGATCTCGACGTCAGGGTTGAAGTCAATAGTCCAGGGGGCTAAGAACAGTCCTCTCGACCCCATGAAATAGGGTCCAGATCTGAAAACTAGGTCACAGTCCTCTTTGGTCAAGAAACTGAAGACAAAAAAACCCCTGCCTACTGCGAACAGAGAAGTTGTTCCCTTTATCAACGATTTCCAACGATCATCCATCCATGCCTCCACCGTTTTGGGGCTAGGCCATAACCTCGTAAACTTTCCGATGAGGGACTTTTCTGCTAGAAGGAGGGCAAGAGAGCAAGGTTGCTCTGGAGATAGTTCCAGAGAAGGGATCTCCTCCATCTTCTTAACAAACTTAGACGAGAAAGAGGGCTTGGATTTGGTTCCTGCCGAGCGGAATAATGCTTTGAATGCTTCCAAAGGGTCTTTGCCCCTCTCGGCAATCGGATCTGGGGCCATCGTAGCCGACCTCCAGCAACAAGAAGACCACCCGCATGTAAAACGCGTATCCCCTGACCGGCTGCTGTTAGACCACGCGCTGAAACACCGAGTCCACGCTCTGAAACACCGATCCGTTGTTACTCGGCTTCGCGGCTGCTGTTAGACCACGCGCTGAAACACCGAGTCCACGCGCTGAAACACCGATTCCACGCTCTGATTCGCGGCTTTGTATGCACAGGGCGTCGAATAGGGGGTCGCGACCTTCAGACCTTCAAACACCGCCCTTGAGCCAGATCCGTGCTGGCAGCGAGGGCAGCCAAACAAAGTTCTGGGGCAGGAATTCGAGGTGCCGGTCAAGCTAAGCCTGGCCGCCGAGGGCCGAGGCTGCCTGTGCGTGCGGCTAGGGTTCCCATCCTCTCATTATTGAAATTTTATTCATTGTGTAACATAGAAATGTTCAATAATTCAAGGTTACATCAAGGATTGGGGAGAATACATGATAATATTGCAAGCATCACAGACATGCATTTTAATTGAAATTAAACACATGCATATACTTAGCTTTGGAACTGTAGTAACTCCACCAACTACGTGCAGACCTTCCACGAACCTCCCAGTCTTAGACCTCACTTCTCATCACGCTCAACAGTGGGTCACCCCCGAGTTGGGACTAAGCTCCACCCAAGGTAAGGGAATACTAGACTAGATTGAGGTTACAGGAAAACTACATTGAGCGATCCGATGGGTTCTCCCTAGAAACCTTCTTATGCCCACTACTCACAGACTCTCTGTAATGTTCCTGACTTGGCTAGTCTAGGAAATGTTGCTAATGTGTGTGTAGAATCAAAGGTTTACAACATATAAATGATCATACAAATAATAAACGTGACAAAGGACTGCAAAGTTTGTATTATGATATCTCTGTGGATTACAAAATGGTCGAATGCGGATGAATAAACTAACAATACTCGACTAGATCAATAGACAAAGAATCTTAGCCAGAATACAAATAATCAACTGCAGTTGAATTAAATAACAACACTCGGCTAGATCAAAAGACAAAAGGATCTTAGACGAAATACAAATAAGCAAATACAAGATAATACCCGGAATATGGGAGCACTGCGGAATCAATGAAGAATGATGGAATACCTGTATGATCTTCCTGGTGACTAGGGTGTGTCTTTCAACACCAAAATCAACCAACTGGTGTCTTCCTCCTGGAATACACTGAACTATCTCTCCTGAGATGCACCTCTTCTCCTCAATGATAAGTCATAATCTGCATAATGATGAATTAGGTCGTTGACCCTTCCTTTATAGCTTTCCAAAACCCTAAATCATGTTGAAACCCTAATTCACTGTTGACTTCTACTTTTAGCTCATAATGACTTAAAAGTGCTTTTAACCCTTTTTAGCTCAATGTCACTTTTCGAATATAACACCTATGACTGTAGTGACCTCTAGTAACCCTGTTTACCCCTCTTTGGCCCTGGCTATAGTCTAACGGGGCAGTTTAGACTATTAAGCCACCTCTCTGGAGCTCCTATTTGGAAAGGGACATTATAGTCCTCCCTTCCCAAAATTGCTTGTCCTCAAGCAATACCAGTCCAGGGTGCTACAACACCTTCTCGCTCTCCCAAGTAGTGTCCTCTACTAGAAGCCCTCTCCATCTGATCAAACACTCTCTGATGACCCTGCTCCTCAATTTTCATTCCTGGAACTCTAAAATATCCTCCGAAACTAACTCCAATTGTCCCTCCTCATCCAACAGGGGAAGCTCCTGTGATGTACTAATGAATTATCCCACTGCCTTTTTGAGGCAAGGCACGTGGAACACGTTATGAATCTTTCTCCCCTCTAGAAGCTCTGGCTCGTAAGAAACCTTACCTACTCGACACATGATCCTGTAAGGACCATAAAATCCAGGTTTGAGCTTCTCGACCCCACTCTTCTTCAGAGATGACTGTCTGTAGGGTTGGAGTCTCAAGAAAACCAAATATCCAACCTCAAAGTTGCACTCTATCCTGTGCCTGTCCACACTTATCTTTTGTCGGTTTTGCGTCATCTGCAGGTTCTCTTTCAACAACTTGAGAATATCCTGACTCTCTATGATCCAATCCTTGGCCTTGGGAGCTCTACTCTCCTCGAAGACCAAGTCTACCAAAGTGGGAGCATCATATCCGTACAATGCTCAAAAGGGTGTCATACCAATGGACATGTGGAAGGTGGTGTTGTAGCAATGTTCTCCTAAATGTAACCACTTTACCCACGCTCTCCGTTGTCCTCTTACATAGTTCCTCAAATACCCTTCAACCCACTTGTTGAAAATCTAGGTCTTCCCATCGGTCTGAGGGTGATAGTTGGTGCTAGGTGTCAACTTTGTCCCCACCAACTGAAACAACTCTCTCCAAAATTTCCCTTTGAACTGACTGTCCCTGTCACTGACGATGTTCTTCGGCAACCCATGAAGTCTAAAGACCTCCCTGAAGAAAAGATCGGCTACCTAAATTGTCTTGTACTTTGTCGGTATGGCATATAATTGAACAAACTTGGTCAATTTGTCGACCACTACATAGATATAGTCCTTGTCCTGGACCTTGAGTAGACCCGTGATGAAGTCCATAGATATACTCTACCATTTCTTCTCTGGAATGGGGAGTGGCTGAAGTAGCCCTGCTGGAAGATCATGCTCTGACTTGTTCTATTGGCAAGTCACACACTCACTGACGTGTCTCATAATGTCTTGTTTGAGTCCCTTCCATAAGAACCTCTCTCTGATCTGTCTGTAGGTTTTGAAAAACCCCTGATGGCCTGCTAGAGGTGAATCATGAATTGCAGTGAGGATCTTCTTCTTAAGCCCTAAATCTGGCACCAAGTAGACTCTATCCTTGTAAAATATGACATCGTCAATGACCCTATACCGGTCATCCTATATCTTCCCATCCATCACTTCACAAGCAAATTTGTTCTTGGAATATTCCACTAACAAGTGGGATTTCCAATCTGCTGAAATATCCGTCAAAGAACATGCCGCAGGTCTCCTCGATAGTGCATTGGCCACAATTTTCTTCTTCAACTTGACATAATATATGTCAAAGTCGAGTGCTTGTACCCTCCTCACCCATTTCTGTTGTCGCTCACTGAGGTCCTTCTGCTCAAGGAAATACTTCAAACTATTGTGATCGGTCTTGACCACGAATTTTCTTCCCACCAAATATTGTCTGAACTTGGTCAAGGCATGCATGATTGCCAACATTTCCTTGTCATAAATGGAGTACAACCTCTCTGGTTGACTAATCTTTTAGCTCTCGAATACAATGGGGTGTCCTCCCTGCATCAAAATTGCACCGATCCCTTCGTCAGATGCGTCACACTCTAGTACAAATGGCAAGGTGAAGTCTGGTAGTGCCAACACTGGACAAGTGCCAATGAATTCCTTCATGTGATCAAAGGATTCCTGTGATTTCTCAGTCCATATGAAGGCCCCATGATTGGTAATATCTGTCAGCGGTGCTCCAAACTAAGAAAAACCCCAGACGAACCACCTGTAATAGTTGCACGGCCCAAAGAAGCTCCTCAATTATGTCACGTTCTTGGGCGTCGACCAATCTGGAATGGACCTAATCTTCTCTTGGTGCACCTGTGCCCCCTGTGCATTGATGATGTGGCCTAAGTAAATCAATTTTTTCATACCAAACTTGCACTTGGACTCTTTGGAATATAATGACTGTGCCTCCAGGATGCGCAATACCTCATCCAAGTGCCTCATATGCTCTTGCCATGACCAGCTATAGATCAAGATGTCGTCGAAGAAAACCAAGACTGATTTCCTTAACTGATCCCTGAATATATGGTTCATGCAAGACTGGAATGTAGCGGGTGCATTGGTTAGCCCAAATGGCATAACCAGGAACTCGAAGTTTCCAAAATGACATTGAAATGTCGTCTTCTTTATGTCCTGCTCTCTGATGTCAATTTGATGATATCCAGAGCGTAGATCAATTTTTGAGAAGAAAAATGCCCCATGCAGTTCATCCATCAACTCGTCAATGTGTGGGATAGGGTATCGATTCTTGATGGTTTTCTTGTTCAAGGCTCGGTAATCAATGCACATCCTCATGGTGCCATCCTTCTCCAAAACTAAGACAACTGAAGAAGCAAATGGGTTGCTTCTCGGTCTGATGTGTCCCATCGCTAGCAATTCATTGATTGCCTTATCTATCTCATCCTTGAACCTCCTAGGATGATAATAGGGGGGGTGATAATAGGTTTTCCCCCCTCCTCCAACTCAATGGTGTGCTCAAACCGCCTATCAGGTGGTCTCCCTGGTGGAATTGCCTCAAAGACCTGCTGATGTCGTCCCAATAAATTCTTGATCTTTGTATGGTATTGTTGTCAACCTTCTGAATCCTTATGAGTAGTGATCAATTATTTTGCGGCATATGCTACCTCCCCATGTCTGAATATCCTCTCCATCCTCTTGGCTAAAACTGTCTTGGGTGCTCCTGTCGACATACCTCTTAGAACAACCTTCTTCCCATCTTGATCTCTGACCATTTCCAAGGTTTGGTAGCTAGTAGTGATTTTTCCCAAGGTAATCATCCACTAAACTCCTAACACTACATCTGTGTCTGATAGTTCAACCACATAAAATGTGTCTCTCACTGTGTAGTTGCCTAACTTCATCTCTAAGTTTGGAACTCTGTCTAGACACTCCACTGTGTGGCCATCTGCTACCGCAACATCAAACCCCTCAAACTCCTC
>SNQJ01S0060384.1:4058-16086 GCA_010110895.2 Picea sitchensis
AGAGAGATAAATGTTCGAGGGGACAAGGGTAGCCCGTGGATGAAGAAGGAGAGAACCACCTGCAAAAACACAATCCTACTACTAAAAAACAATATCTATAAAAACAATGCAAGAATTCCCCATTCTCATGCTATAACCAAAAATGATTACAATAATAGAAAATAGGTTGAGGAATTTGGTCAGATAACCCAAATTATGAAAACTAGGAAGATCTCAAGTAAATGGAAAATTTGATGAAGTAGATATTTGTAGTTCCCTCGAGGGCATCGATAATAGAAAATGATAGTTCTAAAGGAAAACTCACGCTAGTTCTTGAAGTGAAAATTTAAGGTATATGTTCATTACTTGAGGGCATTTATGTCCATTCAATCCCAAGGGTCTTTGAATGGAATTGAAAACGACAATTGGAACAAACTAATACCCACCCTAGTGTGGATATGTGATGATGAAGATTAGGGGGGTCAATATAAGTAGAGATAAACGATGACTCTCTTTGTCATGTTTGAGACTCATAATTTGTATGGAAATGGGAACCAAGATACTGCAAGATTCTTGGAAACTAGTGTTGAGCTCAACCATAATGGAGCCATGATTGTAAAGAGAAAAGTGCCCCTTCAAATCAACTGATCAATATGGTACTGAGTATTGACTTGTAAGAGTGAGGTATGGCTAGTAAGTATGGATGAGGTAGATGTTTAATGGGAATACTTCCCTTGGTTAGAGCATCAATGATGACTGATAGTGGTGGAAATAAAATATGAAACTTGACAAAAACATTTTAATGTCAAGGGGATGGTCAAACATTGGCAAGATATTGTCAAATTGTAACTAAGGGTGACGAGGTTACAAAGATTTGGTAGTTATGGGTGAAAAATTGGGGATCATAATAAATGATATTGGGATACTCAAGGTTGGTCAATAATATGGGTGTTTGTAGACAAGGTTGTTTAGTGTGAATGCTCCAACCAAGGGTGACTTGGGTTGTCGAAAGGTAAAAAATGGCACCATCGGATGTGATGGAATAAGTCTACTTGATTATTGTAAATCAAAAGGTACTTTATATAATTATCAAATTAATAAATAATAACTGGATCAAATGTGTAATCACATATACAGGTGCCCTAGTGATTAAATGGATCAACCTGTTGAGATGAGACTTGTGTCATAACACTTGAAGGGTGGGGCCCCCATGGGTGGGTCTTTGTGTAGGTGGGTAAATGATGGATTGGAATGTAGATGGTCAAATTTTCATGGAGGAGATGAGGGGCCAATAGAAATGTGTAGTTGAATTCAACATAACCAATCAAAAACTTGTGAGTATCCAAGAGTCCATGGGTGTTTGAGCTAGAAATATGGTGATAATAAGTATGAGGTTCATTCTCATAAGTTTTAACTACTTGGACTTCCATGTTACAACGATAAGATGAAATGGGTGTCATTCTACCTAGGGAGATAATGAGTGTGAGACAACCCATGCAGGTGAAAAACTAATGGAAAATAGCAACCATATGCAACTGGAATTGGATGAATTTGCTATGGCACCGGGGAAGGAAATCCTAGAGGCATATTTGAGGGAAAATATGGGTAAATGAAATTATCTCAAAGGGAGTAACTAAATGCTAGTTTTTAAATATATACCTAAAGGGGTCATGGGATTTCCTTGAATGAAATTTTTGTGAACCTATCAATAAGTAATTGCATATGAAAACCAGATACCCAAAGTGTAAAACACGTGTCAATAAAGAACTTAATGGGGGAACTTGAAAAATGATACTGCGTAGGCATACATATAACTTAGGTGACGAGACATGGGTCTTAGGAGAGGTGTGTGAAAATAAAAATGGATCATACCATTATGTAGAATGGAAAATGGTGATCCCAAAAGTATGAACAATTTGAAAAATGAAGCTCCTAAGATCCCATACATACTCAAGGAAGTTGGATGTACATTGTATAAATGGTAGTGGGGCCCGCCAGACCACCTTGTTTGTACTTGAGGTCACATGGATGAACATAGATCAACATATCCCATGGGATTATAATATCCTTTAAACACACATCATCTATCGATCTCTAGTATCGAAAGAGCCAAGTTAGGGGTCCTAACCTCCCCATCATTTTGGAAATTTTAATTTTCTTCTCAGGATGGTACAAAAGGCCATATGATCTGCATGGGTGATAAAATGATATCTACACACATCATCACAAGTATATTTTGGTCTCCTACACCATAAAATGTGAGTGATGGTTGCATGGTCATTAATATCAACACATGTAAGGTGTGATTTCCTACACTAATCAATGGAACTGTTTTGTGAACAATTGTGCAGGTGAACATGGGAATCTTGGTGATAGTCGTAAGGGGCCTCTGCATGAATATTCAGTGGATAGTTGCACTAATAAATGTGACTATTCAACAAATAGTCATGCTTCCATAGTCTGTGTGACTATTCAAGGGACAATTGTGCAGACCACGTGAAAGACCAAAACTTGATGAATTTTTTAGGTTTAGTAGATGACTAACCCTTTTGTGAAGATTGCGATATTTTGGAGCTACCACCATGCTATTTTAGTGGTGGGAGAGATATTGGGATGTTATCCACACATAGGTGATGAAAGACACCTTGTCTTTCTTTGAGATGGCCAACTTTGTACTTCTCAAGTTCATTCAGTGTGCACTATTGTACTCCCAGGAGGAAATTCACATATTTGTGGCCTCGATGTGGAGGACCAACCATCAAGCCTTTGAGGTATGAGGTTATACGTTAGAGATGTTAGTTGATAATAATAATTACTTTTTGACAAGATATAGGGCACAATTGGAAGAAATATTTGATCTAAGTAAAGATAATAGAAATGAAGAAAGATATGTTTTTTTTTTTTTTTTAAGTAAAAGTAGGACCTTTCATATTAAAGATTCATCCAAAAAGAGGATACATGACAAATAGGAGCCAGGTGTCCTGCCTGTGAAGGAAACCAGGACACCTGGCTATCTCACTGTAACAGGTCCAAAAATTATGGAGAACATAGAGCCACCCTGCCCATAGGAAACCAGGGGGTATATTCTTGACTAACAGCAGTTTGATAATGTAGTTTCTAAGGCTATCCAGACTAACACCTAGAGGACTACTGTCCTGAGAAAATACAACAGCAAACATAAAGAAAAGCATGCAGACTCTAAGACCTGTTAACCTGGGCTCGCCTTGTCGTCCTGCGCTTCTGCTGCACGAGCTGGTATGGCAAATGGCTATGCATAGGTAGGACATAGTCATTTGGGTGAGTCGTTGGAATAAGCTGCATACAGCATATCCAGGCATTGGCTTACGCAGACCGCTCGGAAGATTTGGTCTTCAACCAGACTTCTCACTTCAAATATAAGCTGCAACTGCTCCAGGAGCAAAAGAGGTGGTGAGGGTGGCCTCGGTTGCTTGTCATCACGTCCCAAACATTCTGCATCCTGGGCTGCACCAACGTCCATCCACTGCTCCTCTTCTATGATGCAAGGTTCTGTGCCGGGGTCCAAGGAGGCTTTAGCGCAGGAGTCGGAAGAGGTCCTGTCGGGGGGAGTAATTCCAGAGCGGAAGACACGGGTGTGGGGATCCCAATCATCAGGGAAGGTAACCATTTTCTTGTTCGAAAAATCCAGTGGGAGCTGAATGCTCGAATCCTCTTCCACGATTGTGCCAGGAGGTGAACTTGCTGCCAGAATTACATGCCGTCGACGCCGTCTGGCTAGAGTCACTGCGCTCTAGAATTCTCGGTGTCGTTTCCGTCTGGAGGCGGCTGCATACCAGCCAGCCCCTCTACGTGGTCGCCCCCTCAAACGCAGCATGACTGAAACAGAGGTTAGAGCCCAGTCGTCGGGAGCTGGATGGCAGCCTCGCTGCGCAGAAGACTGTTCGAACACAATGGAGACCTCGAGAAGGTTGATGGGAAAATGAACCACAATAAACGCCATTAAAGCCACGAGCTTAATGCTCTGGCTGGCCGGACCGATGGCGGTCGTGCTGAGTTGCATCAGGTTACGGAGATGGATGGAGTTGATGCTCAAATTGAATCGTGGAGTGTGTGGGGAGGACCGGTATTAAAGGCCCCCCGCCTCCCCTCATCACCTCCCCTTGCCACCTCCCCTCACCATCCTCGACGCGTGTCACCCCATCCGGGGAATGAAGAAAGATATATTATTCTTATGCATAGAAATAATTTTTGGACTAATAAGTGGATGCAGAAACCTAGAAAGATTTTTTGCAAATTGTAGGTCCATAACTATGATCCTAGTGCAAAGTATAGGAGAGGTTGGGGGAACATACAAGAGAAAGAGAGGATTGACACTATGTTATAACTGTAGAATACCGGGACATCTTGCTAAGAAATTCCCTGGTACATATCCTGTTTGTATTTCTTGTAAAATTGTTGGTCATGAGGTTGAGGATTGTCCAAGAATGATTGCTAAAGTTGAAAGGATGAACATAAGACAAGAAAAATATGAAGGAAGTCAAGACACTAAGAGGATGTTATAGAATCACAAAGAGAAAGAATCAGAGAAAGTTCAGATTACATTAGTACAGCCGAAAGAAATTATGGTTGTTCACAAAGATGTCAGTTTACCATAGATCCTGAAAGTAAAACAATGCATAAATGCAAGAATAAGAGACTTTGACATAGACTGTGTCTTGGATGAAAAAACACAAGTAAATATTATGACAGTAGAAACTTGGGAAATTTTGGGAAAGCCTATTGTGGTAGCTTCATTGGGAAGGATAGGCTTGTTTAAAGGAAAGATGATAAGCCTATGTGGAAGAGTTACTAATGTACCTATTATTGTTCATGGAGCATCGACTGAAGAGGAATTTGAAGTCATTAAATTTGTGGAGAATAGCGCCCCTTTCCCACTTTTTTTAGGAAAGACTTGGATTGAGAAGGATCCGATTAGAAGGAAAGCAGAGGAAGAATCTACAGAAAAGAAAAATAAATAACTAAGGGATTTCATAGCTAGAAAAATAGACGAACTAATAGAAGAACGAGAAGATAAGTCGAAGCAACAGAGGGCAAGAGAATTAGATGTCAAAGTTGAAAGAACACAGGAAGGTTTAAAGGACTTACCCATGCAAGAAAGAAGAATACCCACCCTAGAATTAATAAGAGAAGGGATATCAAACCCTTTGAGAGAACATCAGGAATGCGAAGTCACTATGCTAGGAGAGGACAAGAATAAGAATGGAAAGAGGAATTCAAAAATAGTTAGAGAAAATCAGATTACAGGAAATAAGGCAAGGAAGTTCAGTAAGAAGAAAGCCAAGTTAGAAAAGCTACAAAAAACTACAGAGAAGAGATGGAAGACTTCGCAGACTGGAACCTCACAGGAGGTAGATTTGCAAGATTTGAACCTCGCCGAAATAGAAAAACCACGCAGAATGGGACTTTGCCCTGGCAAAGTTATATGACCATTGGAGGCGCCCCTCCTATTAGAACAATGCTATGGAATGGATAGAAAACTCATTTATGAGATTTTGTATGTTGAGACCGTTCCATAATGTACATATTCACATTGATGGAAGCATTCCTTCCTGTTGGAATAATATGTTATGATGCTCGCTTATTTAACCCGTTGGTCACTGCGCTGGGACCACTTTTTTCCACCCATGATTATCAGAGTCAAGAAGAGAATTTATTGTGCATCAATTTGTGTTATCATAAGCTATGTATCGCCATTCGTTCGTCTACCCTGCATGTCTGTTCGCCTACCCTGACCTGCATGTTAAACAGTGAGAATGTCGGGCGAACCATGACATCATCCCACGAGACTATGAGTACACCCTGATCACCGTGTACATCCTGAAAGGAATACGTGTAGTTGGGAGTCAGTTAGGACAGATCCCACTACTAAAGAACAATGACTTCAACCTTGGAGATAGAAAGAACTATGCTATGTTCACACCCCACTGATACTTGATGAAGACAACTGGGAAGAAGCCTCGCCTGGTCTCCCAACCATGGATTAAGGAGCTCGTGCAGTTCACTGTGCTAAATGTGATGAAGATTCCCCATTTTATCCATCACTGGGAGGTTAACGCTTGTGTTAAACTCCTCTTTTCATGCTACCATGGAGAATACATATGGATCGACCGACAAATTATTGTGTATCCGACACCGATCCACTTGATTACAGGATTAAGCATGAAGGGACCCGAGCCTCAACAGTTTTACCCAGGGAAGGCCTCGAATCACTCCCTGGCACATCGCATCAAGGAGGCTTACAACGAATTCAAAAAGGGAAAGAGAGGTTACAAGGTATCCTCTATCCAGTATGGCGTAGTGCACTTCGATTGAAAACTCATAGCTAGTAAGCTCATAAGAAAGAACCACCCCACATAGGTCATCGGGTTCATGGTGGACCTCATAGGAAAATGTGTGGAGGGCATGCAAATGAATTGGGTGAGTTACCTCTCCAATGAACTAGAGAAGGACTATCACGAAGCTCAGGATCATGGATACGAGTTCCACTTCAGCTGGTTGATCATGTTGATCACATTTGTCTCCTAAAAAATTCCTGAAGTAGCCACCTTTTCGTAGATTGAACCATCGGAGTCAATGGCCACTAGGTCTGCTACCTTGTGGTACACCAATGACATGTCAAAGAAATGGTAGTCAAACGTTGTGTTCCATGCATATTATCAACAACTAAAGGTTTCCATTGAATTATTTTCGCGCATGACATGGCACACCCTGCACTAGTAAAGACCACTAGCTAAGTTTTGCGCATATCGACATTTTATCTATATCATTGTGCGCAGATATGAGAGAAAGGAAGAGTTACAATGATATTATAAATTGACAAATGAGGACATGGAGAAGATCACCAAGGAATGTCCGGAGGATTTCCTTGTATTAGTCGATGATGCAAAACTCTTTGACACTGACATGATCGAAAGCCCCTTGGTCACCTGGGTTGAGCATGTCGGACAATCCAGCAGGATGATGAAGAAGATGAAGCAGGAAGACGTCCAGAATATAGACACCGATGAGGAGGACAATGCCTCTGAAGAAAATGGATTTGGCTCGCCTGTAGGAGGAGGAGGAGAAGACCAAGCATATGGACAGGGAGCAGGGGATGAAGGAGAAAATCAAGGAGAAGGAGAAGTTACACCACCGAAAGATCCCCCTACTGAAACACCAAAGAAGAGGAAGGTTTCAACGCAGAAACCTTCAGCAAGAAATAAGACATGCACTAGCAAGCCCTAGTTAGAAACCATGCTCACAGAGGATGATATCATCCTAGTCTGCAGAGCCATGGAGGATGATTCATAGGACATCCTACAAAGATATGGTGCAAAATAGGAATATTTATATGGAAGGATCGAAAAGGAAGTAAAGGAAGTACAAGCTATTCGTTCAGTCCGCACAATACCTATTGTGCCCTCCTCACCACAAATTGTAGAATTGGGGGATGAACTAGCCCAATTGAGAAGACTAGCAGATGCGACATAGGTTCGACTTCAGAGAATCCAGGAAGAAAAGGAGAAGGCTACAGAAGCCTTGAAACAAGAGAAAGAGGAAGTCTTAAAACAATTACGTGTAGCACGGTACTGTGTAACCACCTATGAAAATGAGAAAGAAGAGTTTCAAGTGATGGTCTTGGATGAAAAAGTACAGCTATAGAGAGAAAAGGAGTAGTTGCTCATAGAACGGGCCATGGTTAAGGAAGCTATCAGTAAAGCATGTCACTCTGTGTCAGGCTTGGCACAGGAGGAACAATGGTCGGTCGAGGCTCAAGTGGAGAAGCTCGCTGAGACCATCCAGTAGCTTCAAGCGAGGATAACAGAGTTGGAGATCCCATAAGTACCAAGCACCCCACAGTAAGTGCGTGACCAAATATAGGAAGCTGCTAAGAACACAGTAATAAGGATCAGATCCCTAGCCTCATAGTGAAAATAGTTGAGCGATAGAAGTGCACAGACTTATGAATGCCTCGCAAAATATCCATAGCTAAGGAAGTTGTAAGAGCAGTTATAGGAGGCGCAGTAGCAGGCATCCTCCATGCAAGCACAGATGAAGATTCTCACCGTAGTCGAGAGAATGAAACGATCACAGGAGAAATGCGCAAAGCAATAATAGATCACTACCATCCAGGGAAGAGTAATGGAAGTTGCACAGAAACTACAACCTGTGCAAGATGAATCCTGTAAGGTGTTTGAAGAAATTGAAGGACAAGGCTCGCAATTGGACTAGGTGGTTGCAACAGTGGAACAATGCCTGGAAGAGCCTGTTATAGTGTAGACGATCTAGGAGCTTGTTGATCATGAGGCTCAGGAGAAAAAACAAGTAGAATAATATCTAGTGAAGCTCGAGGCCTTCGAAGCAACATTTCCCAGACCTGAGTGACTCGGGACGAGTCACAGGTGAGTGTTGGGGGAATGTTGGCCCTCGACCAAGTTTTAAGGAAACCTTGGTCAGGTTTGGACCACCTTTTGGACTTTGACACGCAGTTCGAAGATGGAGATCCATGGCAGAGATGAGATCACAGATATCACTTGTTTTGTGGGCTATGTGGACCCAACAAGGGGTTCTTTAGGGTTTTGTAATGGGTTATGGGATGTCGGCCCATGGGTTTACCCATGTTTAGACATTTTTGTAAGGAATTGTAAAAGTATAAATAAGTAATATTTTAAGGTAGAAGAAGAGAAGCGATGTAAGAGAGAGACAAAAAGTGAAGTCTTGGTAGCTAAGTGAAAGTGGTTTTGAGTTTCTTTGTGCAAAAGAATGTGTATGTAAGGATCTATGCTTGATAGCGAAGTTGGCTTTGTGCCTTGACCTAGTTTTGGGAAGGAGGATCTGGTGCGCAGTGCACAGATCTCTTGTCCAATGTGAATCTCAACTACGTGGCTTAGTGGACAGGAGCAGATGAATTTAAGATATTGAGAATAATAAAGAAGACGAAGCAGTTGGTGGACGTATCCCCACACTGGGGTGAACCACGTATATCTTATGTCTTTGGTGTGCTTTTTTTTGTGTTTATTATTTTATGAATCTGATCAATACCTTGAATATTATGTATGGTAGGTAGATCTGTTGTTTCTTAGTTATTTACTTGTGAATGAATGTTAGATCTAACTTAATGCTCTGTGCTAAGTAGTAGAGATGCTTAATCTTTGTTGTTACTGCACCGATCTCTCTTAGGGTTTGTTCTACGATGTTAATGAAGCTAATGAGCTAATGCATATCACCTTCTAAGTGTTTCTATAATACTCTGCAAAGTGTTATTATCACAGATATGTGTCCTAGCTTGGTTACAGACACCTGCATCTTGTAACCCCCCCTTCTTCTACCTCGGGTGAGACTTCGCTTACTCGCAAGTGTTGTCGAAAGGGCCATTAGTTAGGGTTTTGTTGGTGCATTGTTGAAGCGTCGAACCCTGTGTCTGCCCCTGTGCCAACAATGGTTGATGCAATCATTGATGGCACATTTTGAGTTACAAGTTGGTGCATGGTCGATGCACTTTTTTATGGTACAGGTTGATTATAGGTTGTTTATAGTACAGGTTGATTACAGGTTGTTTGGTGCAAGTTGATTGGTACAAGTTTACAGTAGTATATCTCACAGTGATAGTGTGACAGTGGTTCCATCATTATACTTCTATGTAAGGGTGGTTGGACGGGGAAACGATAGGTGGTTGTATCCACCTTTCGGTTGTAGTCAGATAACATAGAGGGTTGTAGCCTCCTTCTGGTTGTAGCCATAGAATTGGGAAGTTGGATCTTCCCTCAAGTTGTAGCTTGAGAAACTAGGGGATTGGAGATTCCTTCCATTTGCAGCTGGAAAACAAAGGAAGTTGGTGCTTCCAATGAATGTAATTCTTGAATACATATAATAAAAATCATTATGTGGTTTTCTCCCGCTTTGGGTTTCCATGTAAAAACATTGGTGTACTGTATATGTGTATGATTGCTCATTTGTTAATTTTTTATTTACTCTGCAACTATTGGATGATTTTTCTACATTGATATAACACTTGCATTTTATGGTTAAAAAGGATTAAATTGCTCTATTACTGATTCAACCCCCCTCTCAGTAATCCAACAACACCTCTTTCTATTTAGGGATGATAGCCCAAGGGAGACGTCCTCGGTGACCTGGGGGTTTGAGAAGGCAGAGGTTAAAGTGTCAATAAAATATGTCCCCTCTCACAAGTCACACTGATCAGAAATTCCCAATGTTTTATCAAAATAAGCAATGATATACTTGAGTGTACCTACCCATAACAAAGCAACAAGAAAACAATATTTTTTTCAAGTACAATTTGATGTTAGTGCTTCATAAAACCTTGGACTTGTCGATAAAATAAATAATTTGATGCAAGATGAAGAAAACAAAAGTTTTATAATAGCAATGTATACAATATGATAGCTTCACAATCAATGCCTTAAATAGGATTCACAATGACCAAAAATGATAATCCAATAATAGAAATATACTTACACTTGTCAGAAGCTAATTAGACAATGTAAAAATCAACTTTTTCAATTGCTTTTAAGTTATTTTACCGATGTAATAATTGGTTGTAGCTTACTTTTGTAACAGAAGAAAGGAGGTTAGTGAATTAGTCTAATCTAGGATTAGGAAAGGTTAGTAGGTTGTTGAGGTAAAAGATTTAAGGATTGATTTCATCAATCAACCAAATGCAACGTCTAGATTAGTGCCTTTTAGGGTTAATGGAGTCACTTTGCAACAACCAACTTGAAGGAAACAAATGATAATGTATGAGCTAAGGAAAAAGGAGGATGGTGATTGAGGTGTTGGTAACCCAAGGCCTCAATCAACAAGCCTTAGAAGGAAAACAACCGCTAGGAAGTAGGTAACCCTAAGCCCTAGTGGGTTTTTCTTATTCTTTAGCTCAAGCTTGAAACAAACAATGGCTTCATGAAACAAATGATACTAAAGTGTTTCAATGGCAGGGCTTTAGTACAATTCTTTAAAAGGTAGGGTTTCTAGCACAATCTAGTAGGTGAAAAGTTGTTAAGACAAGGACAATAACATGTGCTTGATCTCCTAGGGTTTTAAGCTAGCAATTTCATAATCTTGGAAAAATGCATAGTAAATGTACCATAACCATTCAAAATAAATAAGAATTGAAAAAATTCACTTACATTCACCAAGAATAATCTAGCAATAAGCCTAGTTGAAGACCTTCCACCAAGAAAATGCCAAGAAACACCAAATTTAGCCTCTTTCAAGAAGTGCGCCTAAAATTTTAGCCAATAACCCTTGAAAAGGGCACAAATTTCAGACCTCCCTTGTGAGTGAATGATTGATGAAAAAATACAAGGGGAAAATACCCTATTTATATAGTGAAAATGACCTTTAATTACAAAATTAGGTCAAAAAGGCCGACATGGCCAAATTACATGAGAAAATCCAATTTTACATAAAATTATCCAATAAAACCCTAATTTTATCTTTTTAGGGTGATGCCATGCCCCTCCTAGGGTGACGCTAGCCTCTATGTTGGAACACTAGCCTTCCAAGTGAGACGTTGGGGCTCAAAACCCCTCAGGATTTTATATATGTGCCAACCCAAACTGTCCTCAAGCTAGACACCTCAATTAGGTGACATCAAGGCTCTAAATGATGACGTCAAGGGCCTTCTAGGGCTAACATCATGTGGGAGGGAAAGACCCCCTTAGGTCCAGGCCTGCCAGACTATCTCTACTGGAACATCCTCCTCTCTCTCTGGTGAAAGCCTATGGTATATGTTTTCCCCTTGCTGGGGTCTCAACATCAATTTGGTGGGATTTTATCCCTATGGAGGTCTAAACTAATCATCTCCCCATGTGTACCTGTCTATCGGGCATGGTCTTGCATCAGAAAAAATTACGCCCTCCATGGGCTCATAAGTGAAAGGGATCATAGAAATGTCAATCACATCTAATAATGAAGTTATCTAAACATGTGCATAAAACACCCCTTTCTCAGGAAAGTGCTCAAAGACGTTATGCTTTTCTACCAGCCAAGTTTGGAGAGGGTTTCAGGA
>SNQJ01S0060384.1:16096-34717 GCA_010110895.2 Picea sitchensis
GATGACCTTTCATGAACCCACCCAATGGAAACTCATTCCTAAGGGAACCAACTTGCTAGGGAATCTTGTCATCCCCCTAGGTGTGAAGAAATTAAAAGGCATAAAGTACAAGTACATGTCATGAAGTAAAAGATAATTGAATGTACATATTCAAATGTTTTGAGAATCAACGTGACATATACCATGATACCCGTACTCATTACCTCATGGAGAAAGACCCATTGTTGTTGAAGGACCATGACGATGGGATGGATGTTGTTTCTTATGATAGGATGGAGGCACTGAAGAAGAAATATGGGCCCTCCAGGGCTAGGTTCAAGTCAATATGGCTCTCGTTACTCCATGTCTAGGACTTGTGGGCCTCGAGACAAAATCGCCTTAGTTATCCCTAGGCTAGGGGATAACATTTGGCTCTAACTACGGGACATGTACTCACCGTAGAGTGCATGTGAATCTCATCATCTCTGGTATGACCTGTGACCTTCTAGATCTCAACAAAATTTATTAGTAATCATTTGGGGTGGTGATATCCCCCCTGGGTCATATATGGTACAATAAAATGAAAGTAATCAATCATATATACAAATTAAATACAACTATAGCATGAAATGTAGATGGTATATACAATGAATGCAAATTACTACCTACTTACCTGCACTTACTTGTCATGTTGCTGGCGAGTAGTAACGATTAATGTGTATAGAATTCATAGGTAACTTCAAATCATCTCCTTCTAAGGTTCCTATATTGAAAGAGTTTGTTCCTGCGAGACTCTTGATCTTATAAGGACCTGTCCATAGTCCATCCAACTTCTTGTGTAGACCAAGTTTCTCCCTTCTTTTATCCCATATCAATACTAAATCACCTTCGGTGAAATCCCTCTCCTTTTCCTTGTGATCAAAGGTGTTCTTGACCTTCTTTTGATTTATTTCCATTTCTCTTAGGGAAACCCTTCTAGATTCATCCAACTCTACTAACTAATTAATTTTCCCTTGGATGGCCTCTCCATCAGTGGTGTATTGTTGAGAAAAATGGAGGATAGGGATTTGGATATTCACAAGAAGTTTAGATTCTAACCCATACAGTGGTTCAAAAGGGGTCTTTCATGTTGAGTTCATTATTGTTATTCGATCTTCCCACAAGGCATACTTAATTTTGTTTTCCCAAGACCTTTTATTCTCTCCCAGAACCTTCTTGATGATGTTCATAAGGTTCTTATTGCTTGATTCTACCAACATGTTGCCTTGTGGATAATAATTGGAGGAATGAGATAGAACAATGCCATATTTGAAACAAAATTCTGCTAATGCAAGATAACTGAAGGCTTTTTCATTGTCAGTGGTAATCTTGGACGGGACTCCAAATATTGTTATGATTGTTCCCTCCAAAAAGTTCATCACTACTTCCTCAGTGGATTTCTTTGTGGGAATAGATTCAACCCACCTGGTAAAATAATATGTGGTTGTCAGAATCCATCAGTAACCATTACTTGAATTGTCCTTAAATTCATCGATAAAGTCTAATCCCCACTGTTTAAAAGGAGCTTCTACTACCACAGGTTTCAAAGGTTGTGTCGAGATTTTTGGTTTATCAATAAAGTATTGGAAGGACTGACATGATCAGACATATCGATGAGTATCATCAAATAATGTTGATCAATAATATCCATCTCTTAATATCTTATGTGCGGTGGTGTGGGCAACAAAGTGTCCACCATAATGTCCAGAGTGTAATTCCTTCAATAGTGTATTAGCTTATTCTTGGTTTACACATCTAAAGAAAACTCCATCGGGGTATTTCCAACCAAGTCCATTCTTTTTCAAACAACATTTCATAGCTTTAAGTCTTAGGGCCCTTCTTTTGTAGTCTACTAGATGATCTGGGAATGATACATTATTAAGGTAGTATATTATGTCGGAATACCATTCATCATGTTCTAACTCACTAACTAATACGTTTATCTGTTATCTTTCTCCCATTTGTATGGCCTCTTGGTTTCTTTCAGTCAACATCTGGGATAAACCTTGTCATTTTACAATCTTGGTGGGTTTTATCTCTAAGTCATACTCTTGGATCTTGGAAACCCGCTTACCCCTAGTACCCATACAATAATGTTGCGACAAGACATCCTTTACTACTGGGTAAGAGACATAAGCCTTGATATTATTATAACCCACGTAGTTTCTAAAGTGCTTAAGGGATTTCACTAAGGTGTAATCTTGTTTCTCAGTAATCGAATAGTTCATCTCTCAATCCCTAAGGAATTTACTCGTGAAGGAAATGGGGTTTTCATTGCCGTCAATGTCTTTCTACAACAAGACACCTGCAATGGCATCCTGGGAGGCAAAAGATAATATTATGAAATCCCATGAATAGTCAGGACTAATCAAGACTGGGGCTTGGGAGATGAGATATTTTATTTTTTCAAAGGATTTAATGGCCTTATCATCCCATCTGAACACCGTATATTTTTTTAGTAATTCACTCATGGGTTTTATTATTTCGACAAAGTTTGGGAAAAATCTTCAAATGAAAATTATTTTTCCGAAAACATATTGTAGGTATTTTTTGTTAGCTGGGGGATGTACATCCTTGATAGATTGGATCCTTTATGGGTCCATATAAATTCCCCTTCTGAGGCTATGTGTCCCAATAGTTTCCCCTTATCTATCCCAAAGATAGACTTCTTAAGGTTCAAGGAGATACCATACTTCCTACATCTCTCAAATAATATTCTAAGGTGTGAGATGTGGTATTTCCTCTCCTTTCATACGACTGTGAGATCATCTTGGTAAATTTCTATGATTTTCTGAATGAGATCCCTAAATGCAAATTCCATCTCTCTTTGAAAGGTGGCACCAAAATTCATGAGGCAAAAAGGAATTCTTAAGTACATTAATGGTCCATATGGTGTGGTAAATGTTGTTTTACATTGGTATTATCTTTTGAGTAACACCTGGTTGTACCCAGAGAATCCATCTGACATGGACATCATCCCTACCCCAGTAACCCTCTGTAACAAATGTTCCATATTTGGGAGGGGGTAGTTGTATTTCAAGGATAGTTGGTTAAGGTTTTGGAAATATACACACAAGCGGATATCACCACTTTTCTTTCAGACAACTACCAAATTTTACATCCATGATGAATATCTAATTGGATCTATGATACTGACAATGACCAACTTTTCGAGTTCCCTTCATATATGGTTTTCCAACTTCAGGTTAATATGCCTTAAATTTTTTCGGAAAGGTTTGGCTCCTTTTGTCAAAGGTATAGCATGTTGGATGACATCACCCCTATAATCCTTTAATTCATCTTAATTCCAAGAGAAGGTATCTTTGAATTATCGTATGAGGTCTAGTATCTCTATCCTTTCCTTTTCAGTAGACCCTTTCCCTATTTTTACCATTCTCGGATCCATCTCTGTGTCGATGTTGAACTCTAGGGATTCATCTGTTTGTTTGTTGGGGTTATTTCCTTTGTAAACATTGTGTCTGTCAAAGAGGTGTTCCAAAGGGACACATCCTTTTGGAAAAGTGTTATTTTTTAGGTTAACCACACCTAGGTTCATGGAATCATCCAGGAAGTTCACTTGTGAATTGATGAATTCTCTATTATTTTCCATGAATCTAATGATTTGGCCATCATCTTCAGAGACTTTCCAATTTTCCACATTATTAGGGAGTGATGGTCTAAACAAGACTTCCATTTTGCACAGGTTTTGGAGTGGACCATCACAGGGTTCTAAAGTGGAATCAGAAACAACCAAGGAATTTGCTACATAGTTTTCTTCTTGGGGAACTGCTTTGATTGACACCATTTCAAAATATTTTGCAATGGATATTGCAAAGTCATGGTACCTTTTTAATATATCATTCTTGGCAGAAAAGTCTAGGAACACTTGTGATACTATCAAGTATGATTCTCCTATAACTCTTAGGTGTGTGACACCTTTGTCGATTTCACAGTTGAGACCTAGGATCAAAGCTTCGTATTTGGCAATGTTGTTTTTATAGTGATATTCAATTCTATAGGAGTAATAGAAGGTTTCCTTGGATGGGTTTGTCAATACAATACCTACCCATGAGCCATAACTTGAATGAGATCCATAAAATTCTAAATTCCACATTCCTTCAGGTGTCTTGGTAGGTTTATCTTCTGAACTTTCCCCTTGGACGAACCAATTTTCAATCCCATTGTTAACACAAAGGAGTTGATCATCAGGTTTGTCAGGGGTCTCGATAAGGCATATTGTGATGGGTTCTTTGTGAAGGGTAAAGAATCCTCCTTCAGGGTGAGGTATGATAGATTCAGACCCTTGGTTTTGGAATCTTTCGGTCAAGTTTTCTATCAGGTCCTTATGGAGTAGGATCCCCCAATTTCTTAGAGAATATATTACTAACACATAAATAGTAAAAGGAACATCAGGGAAAGCATGGAAAGAAACACTCAGGTCTTTAATGATGCCTTGTGTAAAGCCTCCTTGTGTGTTTGGTTGTGATATTCTTATACCTAGTTGGTGCATGACCCTTTCAGTTATAATATTACTAGGGGTATCTATGTCAAACACACAATTATGGAGAAGGAAATCGTTGACTTGGACAGTAACATAAAAAGGTGTAGGTTCCCCATATTTCATTCCCATTCTCCCCACTTGGTAGACAACATGAAATTCTTCTTCAAAATTGTCATCCTCATAAATTTGTGGCAAGGAGTATTCAACATCTTCAACCTCAGGGTTTCTAAATATATCTTGAGTGGGTTCCACATCCTCAGGGGATTCATTTTGTTGAGAAAATAAGGAAGAATATTTCATGTTTGAGAAACATGTGCTCCATTTTCTAGGGTAAGCACTATATTCTACCTCGAGGATCTTTGGGAAGTCATGCTTCGATTCTATCATGATCTCATCATTTGGTTCCCAGATGTCATTATCATTCAAGAGCTCAATTTGATGGATGGAATTATTGAACCTAAGGTTTTCTTCAATCTGGAAAGCAACCTCTTGTGCTTCTTCCAGGCTTGCAGGTAATCGATCATTGAGGGTCAACTGCAAATTTCCTTCTAAGGAATTCAAGTAATGTTGGAGAATATCACTTTTTGGGTGAAAGTTGGGTTCAATTTTGCTAATGAGAATGTTAAACCTATCATTGAAATCCCTAATGTTTTCATTGGTTCCTTTGCAAACAACAAGGTATTGAGAGTAAAAGGAAGCCATACTTTCTTTTTTACCCCTTCTGTTCTTAAAATATCGTTCCAAATCTTCAAGGGTTTTTATGCTCCCATTAGGGAGGCCATTAATCCAGACTATGCCACTCCCAGTGATTGATCTTTCAAAAATCCTCATGAAGGTGTTAGGGTTTTATTCTCTTGATTGGTAGAGTTCATATCCCTCATAAAACTTAGTCTAGTGTGATTTTCCATAAGACCCTACTTCTCCCAAGAATCTAGGTATATAGGAATCAACATTTTTTGGGAGATCATGTAATCCTCCTTGGGTGTTTGCTAGGTCCAAAGGGCCAAAATTTCTTTGTGAGACCATTTACGAGGATCCACATGGGAAATAGGAAGCACGGGAGTAGAAAGTGAATATTGACTTCCACTACAGTTCATCATTTGTTGAGTCATTATATAGTTTACTTGAAACTATCAAAGGGATGAGGGGATCACCCTCAATGGAGTCTCCACGTAAGMTTTGAAAATTAAAATMTTTTGAGAAAAGGCTTACCAAAAAGTGTCATCTTTGAGGAGAATTGACTCAGTGTTCCCCGACAATGATGCCAAAATGTTATCGCACAATTTTTACTTGTCCCATAGAGAAATTCTAAAGGAGGGAAAATTGGCGTAACRAGAGGTTGTCCTCTCACTATCACCTTAACAAGACACCTCTTTCTATTTAGGGATGATATCCCAGGGGAGACGTCCTCAGTGACCTCGGGGTTTGAGAAGGTGAAAGTTAAAGCGTCAATAAAATATGTCCCCTCTCACAAGTCACACTAATTAGAAAGTCCCAAGGTTTTAGGAAAAGACGCAATAATATGCTTGAGTGTACCTGCCCAAAACAAAGCAACAAGAAAACAATATCTTTTGCAAGTACAATTTGATGTTAGTGCTTCATAAAACCTTGGACTTGTCGATCAAAGCAATAAGTGGATGCAATATGAAGAAAAATAAATTATAACATCAATGTGTACAAGATGATAGCTTCACAATCAATTCCTTAAATAAGCTTCACAATGACCAAAAATGATAATCCAACAATAGCAATATACTAGCACTTGTTAGAAGCTAATTAGGAAATGTAAAAATCAACTTTTGCAATTACTTTTAAGTGCTTTTACTTCTGTTATAATTGGTTGTAGCTTAATTTTGTAAAAAAAACAAGAAGGTTATTGAATTAGTCTAATATATGGTTAGGAAAGGTTAGTAGGTTTCTTGAGGTAAAAGATTTAAGGGTTGATTTCATCAATCAATCAAATGCAAGTTCTAGATCAGTGTCTTTTAGGGTTAATGCAGTCACTTTTCAGCAAAAAACTTGAAGGAAAAAAATGATAATGTATGAGCGAAGGACAAAGAAGTATGGTGATTGAGGTGTTGGTAACCCAATGCCTCAATCGACAAGCCTTAGAAGGAAAATGACCACTAGGAAGTAGGTAACCCTAGGCTCTAACAGTTTTCCTTCTTATTTAGCTCAAGCTTCAAACAAGCAATGTATTGATGAATAAAATGATACTAGAGTGCTGCAATAATAGGGGTCTAGTACAATTCTTCAAAAGGTATGGTTTCTAGCACAATCTAGTAGGTGAAAATTTATTAAGACAAGGACAATAACATGTGCTTTATCTCCTAGGGTTTTAAGTTAGCAATTTCATAATCTTGGAAAAATGCATAGAAAATGTACCATAACCATTCAAAATAAAGAAGAATTGCATAAATTCACTTACATTCACCAAGAATAATCTAGCAATAAGCCAGTTTGAAGACCTTCCACCAAGAAAATGCCAAGAAACACCAAATTTAGCCTCCTTCAAGAAGTGCGCCTAAAATTTCAGCCAATAACCCTTGAAAAGGGCTCAAATTTCAGACCTCACTTATGAGTGAATGATAGATAAAAAAATACAAGGGAAAAATGCCATGTTTTTACAGTGAAAATGACATTTAATTACAAAATTAGGTCAAAAAGGCCAACATGGCCAATTTACATGAGAAAATCCAATTTTACACAAAATTATCCAATAAAACCTTAATTTTATCTTTTTAGGGTGACCCTCCTAGATTGGAGTTAGCCTCTCTATTGGAATGCTATCCTTCGAAGGGAGATTTTGGGGCTCAAAACCCGTCCGTAACTGCCACACGTGCCAACCCAAACCGTCCTCAAGTTGGACACCTCAACTAGGTGATGTCAAGGCTCTGAATGATGATGTCAAGGGACTTCAGGTGCCAACATCATGTGGGAGGGAAAGACCCCCTAGGTCCAGGCATGCTAGGTTGTCTCTGCTGGAACTTCCTCCTCTCTCCCCAGTGCAAGCCTCTTGTATATGTCTTCCCCTTGGTGGGGTCTCAAGATCAATCTGGTGGGATTTTAGCCCTATGGAGGTCCGAACTAATCATCTCCCCATGTGTACCTATCCATCGGGTATGGTCCTACAGAAAAAAAAAAGTATGCCCTCCATGGGCTCATAAGTCATGGGGATCATAGCAATGTCAATCACATCTAATAATCAAGTTATATAAATGTGTGCATAAAACACCCCTTTCCTAGACAAGTCCTCAAAGACGTTATGTTATTCTACAAGCCAAGTTTGGAGAGGGTTTTAGAACATCCTATTGGGATAATTCTCCTTAGATGTGGGATGTTTCCATATGAATACCAATCTAGGTCATGTAAGTGGAAGAGATGGTGTGGGGATGTTTGGGAAAATGGGTGCAGTGATGACATGGAAATGCATGGCTTACTTGTGGGTGCCTCTGAAGAGGGTGAGTTGCACCTTGTCATGGATGCAAATGTTTCAAAGCCCATTCAATTCCTTTTTTACATTTTTATCTTGTTTCTTTTTCTTTTAAGATAATAGTTTTGGGACACTGCCCTGGTGTGGTGAACAGTGGTGACAGTGTTACCCACAAGCATTTCATAGTGACGAGAAAGTTGGCTCATGATGAGACCCCCTTTCTCTTGGTTATGACACTAAGAACCACTAACGTGGAGTGGTGACCAACTGAATGGTAGTGTCATACCACTACATTCCCATGGACCTGATAGGTTGGCTCGTGATGAGACCCGATATCCTCCAACTAGGTATTGAGTTTATTTATTTTATGGGTCCCTCCATTTCTTGCTAAGAATCTTTTTACTTCTTTCTCGGGGATCCCTGGGTGAAGCATATAAAGGTTTTGTTCTTTTGTATTTTATATTTTTCCAACTACATTTACCCTCTAGGMATTTATCCCCTTCTTCCCACAAGGAAAGGTATAACCCTTTTCTATCTTGGAAAACCCAATGCCTGGACCATTGCAGGGGATGGATGAGAGAGAAGATGATGGAAGGTGATAAGTATAGTGGGAATGGACGATGACCTTTCATGAACCCACCTAGTGGAAACTCATTCCTAACAGAACCAACTTGCTATGTAATCATGTCATCCCCCCAACTGTGGAAAATTCAAAAGGCATAAAGTCCAAGAACACATAATGAAGTAAAAGAGAATTAAATGCACATATTCAAATGTTTTAAGAATCAGAGTGACACATACCATGATACCCAGAATCATTACSTCATGGAGAAAGACTCATTGTTGTTGAAGGACCATGCCGATGGGATGGATGTTGTTKTTTTTGATAGGATGGAGGCACTGAAGAAGAAATATGGGCCCTCCAGGTYCAGAATCAAGTCAATATGGCTCTCGGTACTCCATGTCTAGGACTTGTGGGCCTCAAAACATAATCTCCTTAGTTATCCCTAAGCTAGGGGATAACAAGCACGTCGCACAATTGAAACCTGAGTCAATAAACATAGGTGGCCTATAAAACACTGGAATGATTAGACATTGTTGGATTAAAATAATTAATTAAACAATAGAGTATTATTTATTAAATCCAACCATAAATTTTAAATAAACGAACTAATTGAATTGTGACATGAGTAAAAATTTGAAGGAAATCCAATGTTAGGAAATAGTAAGTAAAGACCTAAAGAATTGATAGAATGCACACGGGTGCATGAAATTATTAAAAATAAATCCTTATTTACAATTAATTACAACTTGAGAGAATGGGTTGTGCATAGAATAGAATTTGATTCAACCAACCCTAGCCTAACTAAGAAGAATCTTAATCCAACCCTCACTAAAACCTAGTTAGGAGACAACCATTAATTAAGGGGATTAGGGAAATAAGAGACAACAAGAGGAGATTTAGGAACACATGGGGAAATGTGTGGAAAGGTGGCTTTTAAATAAAAATAAAATACAAATTACTTCTACAACCTGGAGAGAATGTGACACCTGTAGTGGATGAATAATAATTGAACTGAATTTCTAAAAATTAATGAATTATGTATGAGGGACAGATGTTCGTGAGGAATAATTCTATAAAGAAATTGACGTAGAAGGGAAGGGGATGAAACTTTTGGGGAACACTATTATGTTGGCAAATTTTTGATGGACTGTGTTTTTACTTGTGAGAGTTGGGACTCCAGGCTTGTGAACATAGTGGAATCTCTTCCTTGCGAGGCAAGCCTGGAAGTTGTTTTCTTTCTGGTGTTTTTGTGCTTGGCCCCTTTCCATATCAGGGGGACAAGGGGGAAGAAGAGTACCCCTAGATTTGGCTGGGAGGTATCAATGAAGTCTTTGTGATTAGAAAGAGAAGGAAAGGAAGGATCACAAGGTCTGGAAGGACATCTTCAACACACAGGTTTCATTGATTTCTGGTATTTATAAGATGAATTTATTTATATTACAAGAGTATCAATATAATAGATTGATAGAGTCACTGCAGAATCATTGGAAGTTATAAATTTCGATTGTTACGTTTTTCGACAAATGAATAATATCTACAATGTTATATTCTAAATCTTCACTGTAAATTTCAGACATTTTCAGAACTCTATATATCGGTGTGACCCTCCTTGTTAGTGTAAATTTTATATTTCATATAGCTTATGTTTAAGTCTGTATTTTCATCCTTATGTGGAATATGTTTGATCATAGTTTTAAGTGGGATTATGTTAGGAATTTATCAATATATTTTTCTCTAGTCATTGAGGTTTAGTTCTGATTTGTATCGAAGGTCCTTGTTGAATTTCATTTAAAATCTAAATCAATTCTAATGATGGATTGGTTGTCGAGAGGCATACTAGATCTGAACTTGTACCATAACTTCCTATTTAAGTTTACAATATTTCATTGTTGTCAAATGGTGGATTCTCAATGGTTTGTTTAACCCAAGTTTATTGATTTCCTCTGATATAAATATTTTGTTAACCCAAGTTATTAGTAATGAGGAATCCATATGCTATAGTATCTTAAATTCAAACTTTGGGATCTCAAGATGTCTGGCTGAAGGTATCTAGAATTATTACTTTTACTTACTTTTTTCCAGGGCGTTATCCCTTTTTCCTAAACAAAATTATGCTTGTGACGAAGATCTAGAACCTGGTGCTAGTCATTAGGGCACTATTTGGGGCTCTGGAACTACGGTGCTCCAGGGGTTCCTTAAAATCAACACCCCTTTTCTCCCAAAGTTCTAATCGGCTGAATCTGGTCTTGAGATGAATTTATCGGTAGTCGTAGGTTAACCCTACCCAACTTCCTTTGTAATTTATAGTAATCTATTGTAATGGTTGGCATGGATTTTCCTTACACTATTTTCTATGGTGGAGATCCACTACGTAACTTTTACCTTCAAGGTTTTTCCCGCTTCACATCTTGAGTCTGTTCCACCAAGATTGTCGAAGGGCTCAGATATATGCCGATGCACACTCCCTTAGATCGACGGTTTTCATCCACTCCGTAGTTTTAAACTCCAAGAGTTCATCACTCTTGCAAAAAACAACCTTTTCCTCTAGAGTGTCAAACTGTTGAACCTCCAGAGGGTTAGGGCTCACAAATCTAACGGTTGTTAATCTGTCGCTAGATATATGGATGATGTTTACTCCAGAAGTTTGGAACTCTGAGGTATTTGTAATCCTTTTAATTTACCGCTTAACTTAGCCGAATCCCAAATAACTAAGATATCAATGACTCCCACACCTCTCTTAGATCTATGGCCATAAGAAACTTCGAGGCTCCGGGCTTCGGGAGTTTTAGTTGTTTCAACTCTCATTCCACCAAAACTCGCAAAGGTTGAAACCACATATCTGACAGTCCTAGATTTACCGACAAAATCGGTTAGGATTAGCTTCGGAAGTCTAGGAGTTTGGAACCCTTCACACCTTCATAACATTCAACCACCACCTCCCGAATTTATGAATTTTTGAATACTCGGATCTACAGACACTTGTAACCACTGTTGGATGGTAAGGATTTACTCTGAAATTCGGGACTCCGGGAGCTCCTTCACCTTAATCCCATTGAATCCATTTGTGTTGGAGTAGTTAATTTTTAACCATTGAATAATGTAGGCTCGTAGATCCAACGACCCTTGATTGTTCATCAAATCTATGAATTTTATTCACTTTGGGACTTTGGGGCTCTGGGGTGTTTCAACTCTTATCTGTTGCAGACTCAAACTCGTCGAATCGTCAAATTCTTGTGGATCCAATGGCTATTATTCACCCACCAATATACGATGTAGATATACCTCATGATTCAATATTTGGGGCATAGTAAACTAGCACGAAGGGCCTAGTCCTCCCTTCGTATGACCAAAATCTATGACCTCGGCTCAACTCCTTGAGTGTTAATTCGACGGTTGAGATTAAATCAATTGTAAAGATTGATGGCTAGGATGGATTGCAGAGACTCGACTAGAACGATGTTTAAATCCTTTCCCTAACTCCATAATATAAATTTCTCGTTGATAGTGGGACCAATGACAATCATTGATCAATTTGTAGGTGTCGATCAACAACCTGTGTGGATTACGGAGCCGAATCTTGCACGATTGTTAACTCAACCCTCTGATCTCATAATGGCTCCTCGTCATTGATCTACCCTTACTGACATCTGACGATCATGACTTAATTGGATGTTGATACGATGGTACTCCTATGCAACTCCCATATCTGATGGATACTGAGCATTCGTCACTGATGGCAGAGTGCATGTTTTCACCTCCCCTGTGTATTTTCTCACTTTTTCGCCTGAGATTTGTTCTTTCAAAAGTTAATATCTAGGACCGACTTGAGAGGGTCCCAATGCATACTAGGTGTTGTTCTTTTGAGATGTGGGCTCTAAAGGATCCTGTCCATGTACTTCTAGAGTTGGATCTAGTTGTTTTTCACTGTGACAACCAGAAGAGGAAATTCAGGTTCCTTATAGAAAACTTATTAATTAAATCTTATGAGAGACTTTCTTTTGGTTAAAGGATTTTCTTCTTCACAGTTGTTGTTGGTTAACCAAGGTGCAAAGTAGGCTTATGGTTCTAACTAGTACTGAGATCTCTTCTCTGTTGTTCTCTTCCTATTTTAACTTTTTATATAGATCAGATATCTAACTACTTGGTTGCACTATGTAGGGTGGTCACACTTATTCTAGGTAGACATGAGAAATTTAGAGACTGTCATAAATGATAGATTGTCTATCTAAGGGACAGTATTTTATTGTTTAAGTTTATTTCCTTGTTTTCCAAAATTAATTCATGTCCCTTAATTGAATAATATGATGAATTTATGTAACAATACGCATTGGGAGTTATGAAGTGGTGCTCATGTGACTAGATTTTTCTTTGTTGAAGAAAATATAGCTAAGTATGTTGGTAACTTAATTGATGTTTGGTTTGAACTGAAAATATGGGAATTAGGTACTTTCTTGTTCCTCAGAATATTCGCCAGTCCTGATACCTTAAGTGGTAAAAATCAATTGGATGAATACTAGACTTGATTATTGATTATGTGTCTTGAAGGTCCTAACCTTGCAGGTAGACCAGAATGGGTAGATATTCTTGATTTCCTTATATGATGATTTATTATGTTAGAATAAATGATGTTGTGTGATGAAAATGGTTGTGGTTAATCTTGAATAATCATGATGTTTCACTCTTTTTGTATGTGATAATTATGGGATCTGGCAGATCATTAATACACCGACATTGCATCTAAATCTAGTTTTTGTAATGAAATGAATGAATTAGACTGTGTATGACTAAATTATGTTGATATCATGTTTTTCTTGTTCTAATGATGTTTTATTAATGTATTAATGTTTCAAAAGAAAAAAAATATCTTGTGTTGTTATCAATTGGTTATGACATAACAGTTAGGGGTTTTTACAATGTTTAATAGTATAAATTTTTTGAGGATATGTGATCCGTATTTAGGAGCGGAATGAAATAAAACCATAAATTTATAACACTAACACAGAGACACAATGAACAATAACAGAGATACAGTAAAACTTGAATTCTATTAAATAAGAAACATGTTGAAACTGTAAAATGCCGAATGAAAACAAGCTTGCTAAAATGGTGGAAGCTTATCTCTGAGAAGATGTGATGGCTATGCTCATTCACAAGAAGATGAGTACAATGAGGATTTGAAGTCATTTTTAGAATAAACATGAATTCAAAAACCCTATACATCCAAAAACCTAATGCTAGGAGATGAAGTGCCAAAAGTCATGTGGGCCCTAGTGGGGCAAGTTAGTACATCAACTTCCTTGGGTTGTAACATTTGCATACGATCTTTGTTTAGGGTGCATGATAGCTTGTTGGAAAGATATTGACGAGGAAATTGATTTAGGGGGATCAATGAAAGACTTCAACTATTTTTTAGGTTTCCTGTCGCGAAAAATGATGTTTAGGCCCTCAATATGGCCCCAAAAGTTCAAGAACCGAAAAAACTGCTAAAAATATTAAGTTGCCAAAAAACAGTTTTGAGCAAGTTGGAAAAGGGGGGTGTCCACCGATATCCTCCTAGATAAATATGTTAATATGATGATACAAACACTGAGTTTATGTTCATTTATTTTGTAGATTTAAAAGTAATATTATCAAAAAATGTGGTTTATAATTAAAACATTAAATTTATAACATGATTTTGTGATAATTTGGTTTTTAAATAAAGTAGTGTTTGTTGGTTTACATACTTTTATCATTTATTTTGAAATTATTTTTAAAATTATGCCCCCAATGTTGAGTAAACCCACAATTAATGAAGTAATTTAAAATTTGATAGCAATCAACTTMCGAAATAATGACAAAAATAATAGTAGGAAGATTTGCATCCATAAAATTTTAAAGCCAATATAATTCTTATCATTGGATATCATAACTTTTTATAAAAACAATTTTTAGTGAAGAAGAGTTTATTAAAAAAGAGTAATTAGTACAATGGAAAATAATATTTATTCAAATGTAATTTGTTTTTTGAAAAAAAAAAATAGTTAGAATGAATATGTATAATGAACTATCTATGCAATTATAGTTTCAACCATATTGAACTTTGTAATTTATAAAAATAAACATGATGATGATAACAATATTATAACAAACATAAACAACATCTAAAATACACATTTGTATTTTCTAGCTAACATCATCTAATTATATATATATATAGCACATATAAATGTCATTAATTAGCTAGCACACATATCTAATAATTTAACAGGGAATCATCATTGTGATCACATCTAACAAAAGAAAATCATTTTCTAACATCATAATCACACACATCTAACAACCACCATTTAACATACACATCTATCACACAGATTTAACATTAAACATATCTAACATGACCTAAAAATGTACACATCAACATCAACATATAAATTAATTAAGTATATCATGATGATCAACAGGAAAAACGCACGTCTAATGAACAATGTTATAACATACACATATATCAATCACATTTAACAAACATATCTAACAATATTCACATCAACATCAACATATAAATTAAGTACATCATCAACATGATCAATAGGAAAAACAACCACACACACACANTAAATTAATTAAGTATATCATGATGATCAACAGGAAAAATGCACGTCTAATGAACAATGTTATAACATACACATATATCAATCACATTTAACAAACATATCTAACAATATTCACATCAACATCAACATATAAATTAAGTACATCATCAACATGATCAATAGGAAAAACAACCACACACACACACACACACACACACACATATATATATATCATGGACAATTCAAATAAATTCTACAACATATATGGTCCATCCGGTGGGATAATATGCATATCTACAATAGTAGTGGAGGCCTGGTCTGTAGTGGAAGATGATGGATGATGAATAGGTCCTACGTGCTCATCTAGGTGAGGTGAAAGAGGAGGAGGAGGAGCAATATGTGTTGCCTCCTCATGATCTAGGTGAGGTGAAGTAAGAGGAGGGGGAAGAATATGTGTTTCCTCCTCATGATATGGGTGAGGTGAAGGAGGAGGAGGAGGATGTGGAGAAGGATGATCATGGGCACCTTCATCAATTGATGGGGTATTGGATGAATGGGATGTACTGGAAGAAGAGTTTTTTCCATCATCAGGAGCCCTCCTTGCTGCTAGTATCCTGACAACTCCAATGATATGATGCATAACAGGAATCAAATCACGTGACATCTCCTTCCAAAAATCCAAGAGTGTAGGATCTTCCTTGATGTCTCGCATCAGGGTAGGAAAAAATCCCACCTTATTCAAAATTGCAGAGAGTCAGTCTCCCAAATCCAACCCGAATCTGGTATCGGGCCTACGACGCATGTCTTCAGGTATCTACACCCAAGGATCTTGACCCGTTGTCTCCTTAGGCATCATCTCCTCATCGTTAACTATTGGGGGAGGAGGCACATCCCCAATGAAAGTGCCAATATATGAAANGAATCTGGTATCGGGCCTACGACGCATGTCTTCAGGTATCTACACCCAAGGATCTTGACCCGTTGTCTCCTTAGGCATCATCTCCTCATCGTTAACTATTGGGGGAGGAGGCACATCCCCAATGAAAGTGCCAATATATGAAAAATATATAGTACATAAAAATAATTACACAGTTAATTCATTAAACAATTTAATAATACAAGTTAAAAAATGTGTTAGAACTAATTTTATTCTAATTAAGTAAGACAATAAAATGAAACTACATTAATTTAAACAAAACACTAATATTAACTCTATCATTTGGTGTCTCATATGGTGTGAATAGGATGTTCGTACATACTCTCCAATCCAAACTCGTGTAAAGATACAAAACCATGATGAACATGTGATATGTCGCACTGCCTAGTAGCCCCAGTGCGTCTGGGGAAATCTTGGCCGAAAAATCTGGTTGGACCCTCTTGGGCATCATCTCTCCCCAAATGTGAATCTGCACATGAGTTCTCGTCCTAATAGGCAAAAGGAAAAAATTTAGCATCGTCTCTGGAAACCTCTCCAAAAATAAGCAAAATAGCTCTGAGGAAAAAGGAAAGTTCGACCTCCCATGTATCATAGCATAAAATTTGTCTATAGCTATACAAAACTACCGCAAAAAAATGGTAGACCATCTGATACACCTTGGACTATGTACCAACGAATAAACATAATACAAAATAGGGAAACTAATCCACTTTCCATCACTGGTATCTACACCCGAGGATCCTGAACCACCATGGCCTCATGCATCATCTCCTCATCATCAACTGTTGTGGGAGGAGGCATATACCCAATGAAAGTGCCAATATATGAAAAATACATAGTACATAACAATAATTACACAGTTAATTCATTAAAAAATTTAATAAAACAAGTTAAAAAACATGTTAGAATTATCTTTATTCTAATTAAGTAAGACAATCAAATGAAACTATATTAATTTAAACAAAACATTAATATTACATCTATCATCTGGTGGCTCATCTAGTGTGAAGAGTATGTTCTTACATCCTCTCCAATCCAAACCTATGTAAGGACACAACACCATGACGAACATGTGATCCATCTCACTACTTAGTATCCCGAGTGCGTCTAGGAAAATCCTGGACGAAAAATCTGGTTGGACCCTCTTGGGCATCATCTCTCCCCACTTGTGAATTCGCACATGATTCGTCGGCCTAGAAGGCAGACGAACAAAATTCGGCCTTGTCTCTGGAAACCTCTCCAAAAATAAGAAAAATAGCTCTGAGGAAAAAGGGAAGTTCGACCTCCCATGTATCATAGCACAACATCTGTCTAGAGATATACAAAATTGCCACAAAAAAATGGCATACCATATGATACACCTTGGCCTATGTACCAAAGAATAAACATAATAAAAATAGGGAAACTAATGCACTTCCCATCACTGGTATCTACAATCGAGGATCCTGACCCACTGTGGCATCATGCATCATCTCCTCCTCGCCAATTGTCAGGGGAGGAGGCACATCCCCGATGAAAGTTCCAATATATGAAAAATATATAGTACATAACAATAATTACACAGTTAATTCATTAAACAATTTAATAAAACAAGTTAAAAAACGTGTTAGAATTAATTTATTCTAATTAAGTAAGACAATAAAATGAAAATATATTAATTTAAAAAAAAACACTAATATTACCTCTATCATATGGTGGCTAATCTGGTGTGAAGAGGATGTTCGTACATCCTCTCTAATACAAACTCGTGTAAGGCCACAACACCATGACGAACATGTGATCCATCGCACTGCCTAAAATCCCCCAGTGCATCTGGGGAAATCGTGGCCGAAAAATCCGGTTGGACCCTCTTGGGCATCATCTCCCGCCACATGTGAATCTGCACATGAGGCCTTGGCCTAGAAGGCGAATGGACAAAAGTCGACCTCGTCTCTGGAAACCTCTCCAAAAATAAGAAAAATATCTCTGAGGAAAAAGGGAAGTTCAACCTCCCATGTATCATAGCACAACATCTGTCTAAAGATATACAAAACTGGCGCAAAAAAGGTCAGACCATCTGATACACCTTGGCCTCCATACCAACGAATAAACATAATAAAAAATAGGGAAACTAATGCACTTACCATCACTGGTAAAGTGTGTTATGGTCATCACTAATAGTGAGAGGTAGCTAACCTCCTTTGCACCGAAAGAGGTGATCCATAATTGTCCACTAGACACTTGAAAATTAGTTGGGGATGGTACATGAACCCCAATATATCACTGAGAGTACATGAGCTTAATCTTAGCTACAACACCTACTGGAAAATTTGGGAACTGGGGAAAATCCTTCACTCTCCTGAATAACCCAGTGATAAAGTAATTATCCTCCTCAGTGGGATGGTACCACTGATCTAGACCCACACAGAAATTTAGTCGATGGACATCCCATCGACATATCAGATGCACCAACAACCTGGAGTTTCCCTTAAGGGATGTAGCCTCCTCATAGTACTTAAGGAAGTCTACATTCCTCAAGCGAACATGAGTAGTTGTAGTAATAGGGGGATGGTGCAAATCCCTCTCCCTCTCCTCCCATTCTTGTACAACATTGTA
>SNQJ01S0060384.1:35531-51666 GCA_010110895.2 Picea sitchensis
GTTTATGTTTACCAACGCACCACTGAGAAAGGTAACAAGGTACGCAGTGCACCCTTTAAACTTATAGGTTGCATTGTAGGTGATTTGAGTCGAGCGCTTCGAATGCATCACGTAGGTTTTTTTTACACTTCAAAATTTCACTCAATTTCAAATTTTAATCCAGTGAAAACTTAAGTTATGAAGAAACAAGGACATTACCTGGACATTTTTTTGTCGGGGAGGCATGGTTGTGACGTACTAAAAAAAACCAATTTTTCCCACCGTTTGGAAAAATTTGAAATTCACGCACCGAGAAATAGAAGAAAGGAAGGAAAGCAAGAAAAGAACCAATGATAGGGCACTTCATATAAGTAAAGGTTGCATCGGTTCTTTTGAGTTCTACAAGACTGAAAATGGTAAAAATGATTTTTACCGTCGATTTTTTTTTTTATATAAAACCTTGTTCTGATGCGCCCGATGACCAACCACATATGGGCACACATGTTTAGTGAGTGCACCAATTATATATATTTTTTAAAATATCCCTAGCATGGTGCACATGTTTTTTGACACATGTTTGCACTAATGCGTTTACTACTACATAACACACCACTGTACTTTTTTTGAAAAACTACGATGGTGAAATTTTTTTTGTTTAAGCTTGACACAGTGCAGTATAATAATATACCCCCCGGTGCGGTCGATTTTACATAGTGCACCACTTAAATTTGGAAATTAACCCTAGCATGGTGCTCCATATTGGAGCACTGGCGCGCACTAGTTCACATGATACAATCAAGTGCATCGGAATATATTTTTTGACACTATCCTACATTGGTGCATAAATGTTTTTTATTTAACCATATAACGATGCGCTCTACTAATAGCACACGGGTGCTTTCAATGTTAATTTGTGCACTGAATTTTTTTTAAAGAACACTATTACGGTGCGTCATTATTTCTCGGTGGGTCATTATTTCTATAGTGCACCGGATAATTTTTTTTTATTTGAAATAAACCTGCTACAGTGTGCTAGTTTTGAGGGAATCGATGCGCCTATTTTATAAAACACGCCACTGTTTTATGTACTTATAAAAGAATCAGCATAAAAAATATACTAAAACCTCGCGTTCTCACCTCCACTAGTACCATCCACTATAAATGATTTTTGGGCTACTTTTATAGGGGCATCCACAAAAACCTATTGTAGAGGATATTTTCATTTTTGTGGAAATATATCATTTATGATTGCATTGAATATATCATGAGAATATAACCATAAGTGTAGACTCAAACTGTCACTACCACTGTCACATCAACCAGTAACTTCCATGGTCACATCAACCAATCATTGTCACTCTGTCACATTAACCAATCATTGTCACTCTATCAAATCAAAATGTTCCTGATGATCAACCAATCATCCAACATGTCATTGTCCTTACCACCATCACTTTCACCGTCAATGTCACTTTCATTGTCTCTATCACTGTCTCTATCACTGATATACCATCAACAATCAAATATAACTAGATCCACTCACATGGATACCAAAACCATCACCAAACCATGTACATCAACCATCAACCATGTACATAAACCTGTATCAACCATGCATTAACCATGCACATCAACCTGTACCATATCATGTACATCAACCTACACCATACCATGTACATCAACCATGTACCAGAACCTGTATCATACCATATACATCAACCTATACCATACCATGTACATCAACTATGTACTAGAACCTATACCATACCATGCAGATCAACCATGTACCATATCATGCATCAACCATGTACCATACCATGTACCATATCACATACTTCATAATATATCATCAATGAAGTGCCTCAAGCATAACCAATATAGCCACAATACCAAGATACCAATATAGCCAAGATGTTTCGTTAATCAATGTACCATAACATCACTAAGATGTACCTGAATATGTACCAACATCCCTAAGATGTACCTAAATATGTACCAACATCACCAAGGCATGAACCTCATACATGTACCACCATATACCAAGTGTGTATCACAACCATGTACTAACAACACAAAAATGTGTCTCTATCATATGCCCAAATCACTATAACATGCCTCAAGCATGTACCATATCACCAAGATATATCAAACAACAAACCATATTCCAAGTATCCAAGATGTGCCTCTAACAATGTATCATACCATCACCAAGGTGTACCATGTAAAATCATGACATGCCTCAAGCATGTACCATAACAACATAATCATAAGCCTCAAAATTAACACATAATCATAGCTCTGATCCTGTAGATGACCTGATACAAAGTAATACTGACTGTAGCCTTTCCTCAGTCCTCAACAACCTGGTACTAGCATTTTCCATATTTATCTTAGTCTTGCAGGACTAAGACCTGTTTTCTAGTGGAGCCTTTCATGATGATTCCTAGATGACCCGTGGGGGTGCCTTGAAGGAAACTAGTTGTGTGACCCATGGGGGTCAGCCAAACTAGGGTTTTCTCAAAAAACCCACTCTCCTCTACAATCCCAAAAATCTCTCACTTCTCGCTCTTTCTCTACCTCATATTTCTCTATCGCAAACTCACTAATAGATCACTTACTCACATAGAATATATTCAATAGAATGTGTGTGTGAATGTACTTATGAGAGACTTCTTAAGGTGTATATATACTTTTTCCATGTAACCTCTTTACTTAACTTTAGTTCTTCTTGAACTTTATTGTTACAACCACTTTACCCTTTCATTAATGAATTGCAACCAATTAGGGGATTCTTAACCCATATTTGGAGCTTCCAACTTCATGAATTCATATCTCCTCAACCGTGAGGAACTACATGGCATTCCACCTATCATTGGAAATGGTATGACAAGGATTATTCATATATGAGTGTTTTACCTGCATTTACAATGTCCTTCATGTCCTTGTTCCTCAAACAACTTTCAGCTTCATGACCATACCTATGGGTTCCTTTATACTTCTTCAAAGCGTCTTCATGTGAGGGTGATTCTTAGAGCTAGGCCATAAGGGGACCACTTTGGAGACTTCTCCAAATACACCCATCACACATGTTGACATAAATGACAACCATTGCTTTTTGACATCAATGACAACCAATTTTCCAACAACATCAATGACAACCAACTATCCAACAAATGTATATCAAAGAACTAATATGTTTATTTTATGTAAATAAATATTTACAAAATATCAAAAACAAAAAACATTTAATTTATTATTTATTATAAGTAAAATTTATGGATGGAGAAATCTACATTGCTTTGAAGCTCACGATGATACAAATGCTTCTAATCATAAAGTGCAAGATCAATTCAATGTTCTCTTTGGAGATTATTTTAATGGTGAAATAAATGAAGAGAATGGCAATCAAATAATCAAGGGGAAACCAAAAAGTAAATTTTTTTCTCACATATCTATATCCTATTGTAACACCCCTCTTTCCCCCAACTTGTAAATTAATCATGATTTATGATTGCCATGCGATGGCACATAGACACTATAATTATATTATTTTTGATTCAACACACCAATCAACAGACTGTGGGTGAAGCCTTAAAAGTACTAGCCATGATACCACTAGAAGAAAGAGTGAAGAATCTTGGAGAGGGAGCTCATTATGATGAAATAACCCAAACCCCCTTGTTGACATATTACTTTTGAAAATATTCAAACTATTTACTTATCCCCAATTCCAAGGAAAATTTAGTTAATGAGAAGGGGTGCTAGTTGAAAAACCAACCACCCCCATGAATACAGGTATGAGAAATTTGTCTAGGACAACAAATGTTGCAAGCCAGGGGTAAGAGAGAGTATGAATTACGCACCCATTTTGAGCCCACGGGTTCCTTCTAACAGAAGGAACATGATAGGTCGAGAACCTTCATGTGTAGGGAATGTGAGGAGAGAAAGAGGAGAGTCCAAGGGGCCAAGATGATGCAAGTATTAAAACAAGACAGTTTGGGTTGTAGGACTGATCTGAGAGTTGAGGTCCCCAATTTCAAACAAGAGGCTATGAGCTTGATGTTGGGAGGCCGTATGATAAGCCTCAATGAGGCCTAGGATAGGTGGGTATGAGGTAATCCTTACCATATTACATTGAAAACCTAAGGAAGAATTCCCTGGTGGTATCATGGCTTGGAATAGGGTTCCCTGCTACCGAAGTGACTGAGCATGCAAATCATATGGTTGGGTGGAAAGGAGAACACCCACAATAATTTGGTTGGTTAACTTCATCATTCACAGATAAGTAATACTTACGGTCCTGGTATTGAGTAAAATGAATATACGTGTGCCTATGGTTGTATTCATGGATGTGTATGTTTTCTTGATGTATGGACTGGTTAGTTCTTGGCAAGTCTATGTACTTGAGTAGTGTTGGGAAAATAAGAACGGTTGTTTCTTATGAATTCTTTCATGAATAAATATGCATCTATAGCTTAGATAAATCCTTGCATTATTCACAAGTCTATTACGTTGCGTAAGCTTGTTTAGTGGAACGAGATATTGATGCACCTATAGGCCTTTGTACTAATGTAAGCATATAATTAAATCGAAGGATCCCTAAGAAGAGAAGCTCTACTTCGGGCTATTAGTCAAGAAAAAACATTGAAGAGATCCAAAAAAAAATCTAAGTTTGTATTCGAACTACTTACCTACATGAACCCTTGTTTTAAGACTAAAGGAATCATAGTCATTGATTTGGTGTAGATATTTGACCTAGACCGTTAGATTCATTGTTGTGGTTACCATCGAAGTTTGATGACATAAAATACCTAGAGAAATAAAAGTCATTGGATCAGTGAAGTGATTAAATCCTATCCCTTCATCAGAAGGCATGGTCATCGGAGTGCCAAGGAGCAGGGTTGTGAGTTACTTTGATGGAAGATCCTCTGAGTTAATAAGGATCGTTGGATCGATCATAGGTTCTACCTCGGTCGTTGGATTTAGGAAGATTCATCTATAACAAAAAGGAGTAGATGGAGATGATGTCAATGTGATGCATCCTACCAACGTGGTAACCAGTGTGTTCAGAAATGGAAACATGTCAATATATAATTGGTTAATGGACAAGAATGGGCCCCGTAGGGCATGAAGGCCTTTAAATTTTAGCCATAATATCTGAAGGGTTGAAACATCTCGATCTTTTTTCAGAGGGTTACTATTCGGAGTACCCCTAAGAGGACACACTCTGAAAGGAAGAACTCTGAGAGTAAACCAGGGTCATTAATTCAGTCGGAGAGTGACCTTGATTGTTGGATCCAAGGTGGCTAGACTCCTATGGGAGGCACTCTAAGGGACGATATAGACCCTCTATCGGGGAGAAGGAAAGACCTAATCCTAGCCATTTATTTTGGTGGTAAGCCTACAAGAGAAAGAGTACACGTTCCAAGGATGTAATACCAGCCAATGCACAATAAACACGTGTCAAAGTCTAAGTGGAGAATGTTAGGAATGGTGATGATGTGTCACATGGTAGTTGGTCCACGTGACAAGTGATGGTTGTGCCATGTTTTATGTCATTTTGGGCCTTTGGGAGGGGGGTCCTTGATATAGTATGAGTTCCATGTTTCTATCTAGGTGATAGGTCCACAATGACAACAAAGGTTTAGGTGGAAGATGAGTGAGTGGACCCCCATATTTCATCGGTGTGACAATATTCAGAGTGTTCTAGAGGGAATATAATCTGAATGAATAGACTACTAGAGGATATCTGAATCATTGATCGGTGAAAAGGAAGGACTCTAAGGTGGGACTATAAATATTATATATGTTGAGGAGAAGGAAACTGAGAACAACACCATTCCATGCATATTGAATAGGGTGGTTCCATGTCTCAGATGAAGACAGTTCCATGTGTCCTAATGAAATTAACATTTTAAAATAGAGTTTTGTAGGATTTTTTGGACCATATTTCTTTCCAGGAAGTAGACGGTGGTAGGGCCACATGTCTTGGGTGTTAGCTCAGCTGCCAAGTAGGACTCCACTTATGTGAGGCTAACGAGAGTGAAATCATGATGACAATAGGTGCCAACATGTCCAAAAAATAACACGTAGCAACCTGTAATTCATAGATAGGATCAATCATGGGTCCCAACCATGTTATTCTTTGGAACAAGTGCCTAATTTCCAACCCTTGGATCAATCAAATGATAAATTCCATTCGTCCATTGGAGGGCTACCAGTTCGGATCGATCCACGGTATTGGTGGAAGTTACACTCTGATGGAGGAATCTGAGAGTGATCAAGGGCCGTTGATTTGGGAACCAGAAATATTTAATATTGGTTGTAGATTTTGATAGGTTCTGACAGGTGAAGAAGTGATCGTGACATCTGAATTTTGTGCCCAATCCGGTGAGAAGAAAACATGTGTCAGCACCTAGATGGGAGAAACTCCATACTTAGAGATGACGTGTACAACCATGGTATTTCATGTTTCATGTCATTAATAGATCCATGTGTCACATGGATGTTGTACCCCATGTTCAATATTGGTCGGAGGAGTTATGGGTCGTAGATCTATGAGAGGGCAGGACCTAATATTATCCTTTGATCCGAGTAAGAAAGCGTAACTCTTAGTCGTCCATCAGGGAACCCAAGGATGGAATTGGGTCATTGATCAGAGGTGGCCATGATGTAGGAAAACCATCCAATATTTCATGGGATCCACTGGTGCGAATACGAAAGAGACGAGGAAGGTACGTTACTCATTGAATCAGTTAAGGACTCTGAACGATTTGAGATCGTTGCTTGTCCAATTCTAACAATTGTTAGATTGGATTAAGGGAAGGCCATCAAAGTGGGATGGTAAAAAATAGTCTGGAGAAGTGAACTCCGATGGAAGGAACCGAGAGAAAATAAGGGTCGTCGATCAAAGTGAATAGTTGATAAAAAGGGTATTATGAGCTAGATGGCAATCACCAAGTTGGAGCCAAGTCAGATAGTGTCAGTGATGGTAATCCAAGCGGATGCCACATGGAAACGAGATGGAATGTAGTTAGTAAAATATAGAAACCTTTGAGAGGATGTAACTGATATGGAGCTCAGTTTTGAGCATGGTGACAATTGTTGGAAATATCTTGATGAGAAGAAGACGATGGTACTCTTGAGAAGAGGTTTTCATATTCTTGAGGAAAAGAGAAATTTTAATATCCCATCACTTAAAAAGGGTATTTAGGGGGTTGGGTGTGTTACAAGTGGTATCAAAGTATGCTACAACACTAGGCCTATATGGGATAGAAATCAGTCCCATGATTGGTACAACAAGGCCAAGACCATCCTATTGGAAAGAATTCCTCTGCGTTGGAAAAGTTTATCTGTTAATTGAAATTTTGTTTTAGAAGTTTCTACAACAAAAAATTTGCATGTTTATTTACATCAAAAGAATTATAAATGTTTCCTTTCTGGAATGATATACTCCCACATGAATGGGAATATACAGATGGGAAATCATGGTAATATTTCATTAAAAGGGGTAGAAACAGTAGAGATTTGTTGTAAGTCCATATGAGTCCAGGAATGGATGAGTTTGATTGTTTTATTGAAGTGAAATGTTGTCTATATATTTGGGTAGGCAGAACCTATTTCATTTGTGAATGATTGAAATGGAATAATTTTTTTAAGGGCTTCTTAAGATAAAAGAGAAAATGAACTAGTAATTTTAATGTTTCCTCTAAGCAGGGACAATTGGAGCCTCTAGATTTTATGATGATTATTTATATGAGGGATGAGACCCTTATGGAAAACTTCCTTGTGTATCAAGGAATTGAGTATGGAATCGATAGAATCCTTATAAAAACTAATTACTACTTGAATAAAAGACTAAACCATGTACGTGTAATTCCTCATGATCAAAGGACTGATGAAAGTTTGTAAGGTCAGTTTACTTGACTTGTAAGGGATGGAAATATGTAGCTAAGATAATATAGTTAAGCAAAAGTAAAGAAAGAATCATTTTGGTCTGTTGCTAATCCTCAAAGGAGGTAGAGTGATATGGGCATATGAGCAAATTTATAAGCTCATAGTTGTATCAAGAAATGTATATTCCTATTAACCTAAAGGCATGTCTATATATGTGAATGCAAGAGAAGACAATTGGAATATAGATGTAATGTAGGCATGAGTAAAATAATTGATGCACAAGTATATGATGTAATGCATATGATAATGAGTAAGCATGTATGTAACATGAAAGTAGACCTAGTATAACCTGTGATTGGCTGTAAAGTATGGTTTGTTGATGGGAAATTTAATTAAGGATGAATTGATATCAGCAGGGAAGTTAGAAACATAAATGAAAAAGGATGACAATGATGTTTTCATATAATCCTATGACATTAAAATCTGTAATAGATCAATGAAGGAGCTAATCTGTAATATGGTTAAGGGAAATCTTGGACATTCCCACAAGACAGCTAGATTAGACAACATCTAGAGAAGCATGATATCCATATAGTATGGCTTAATGTACTCAAATAATAGTGGGAGGGAATTAGGTAAGGGTTCCCTTGATAAAGGTTTTTTGAATAAGAAAGAATGGGCATAAAAAGAGACTGGGAGTGGTTATCCTATTGCCTTGGGTAATGTAGTAACTACCCATCTGAATTCGTATTTGTGGAAGACTTTTGTAATAGGAAAGGATAAGAGTGGCCCTTTTTGGATGTTTCCATGTAGAGGGGGAAACATCATTGTGAATTATGAAAATGAGATTGGTCATGTGATTGACTGTAAGATCTCACTAAAAGAACACTGATAGAAAAGTTAAAATATCAATGTGTATGGATGACATAGAAAAAGGTGCAAACAGTAAACTTGCATGCTGACAATCAATATGTGTATATAGGTATATGCTTGAGTGCATGGGTTAAAAGGTTTCCTAATATGAAAACTGATATTAAGACCAAATAAATATGAATATGAATGATATAATAATGTGCACGAAATGCACATATATGGTGTACACACACACACACCTGCTCAAATGCATGGTATAACTGTCTGATTAAGTGAACCGTGACGCAAATATTGTACTTACCCGGATTGGATAATGTTATAGATGCATGTATAATCCTATTTTGAGAGGTATGGTTGTCTCAATTGAAGGAAAACTTAAAGGAGGTTATATGCCACCCTTCAGAAAGGTTAGTGTAAGTATTGAAAGAGAAATGAGAAAGAAAGTGCTATGTTGTTGTAATGAAAGGAAAAATGAATATTACTTTGATAAATTGCATGAGAAGGATTGTGAAAAATCATAAATTTAATAATTTTAAATAAATGTGTATGTGAAATTTTAAAGTTCCTATGGTGGACACACACACTATGTCTATGCATCTCGTTGAATGCATACAAGCACATTATGAATGCAAATTGATTGTAAATAGATGCACATGTTTGAATGTGTGGTTGAATGTATACATGCTCAAATTCCTTTGGGATGTTGGGTAAACAACTGAAATGGAAAAGTGGATGCTAACTCATGGGTTGAGAGCATTTCAGGAAATGATGAATATATATAACAAGGAATATTACATGCTAAGATGGTTCCATGTGAAGGAACTATGTAGAAACTTTGTTAATGGGAAAAATTCATAACATTAAATGACCTTTGGAAAAGTAGGAAGTAGGCTACAAATCATGTTCTCATAAGAACCATGGATTACATTTTAAAACATAATGCATGAATGGAAAATTGACACATGAACAAAACTTGAAAACCTTGATTTTATTTGGTAAATGTGCAGAATGCACTTACTCATAATTAAATTATGAGCTAGTTGGGGATATTGTAGTATATGTTACATACAGGAAAGGTCAATATAAGCTTGACTGAAAACTACTCAAGGAAAAGAGCAAGTAAATCCCAAAGGGGATGGATTGCATAAGAAATAAATGGGAAATGGAGGAACACTTTCCTCACTTTAAAACTCTGAATTATGAAGCAAAGTTGTGTACTTTAAAAATAAGAGTTGTAAAAAAAAGTACAATTGGTAAAAGAAAAATAAAATAATGAAAATGTTTAAATAAAATAATCATGGTTAAACCACGTTATTCAAAGGCAATGAAGCCTTGGAAATTTTTTCGATAGAACTGAAATTGTTTTACTATGTAAGAGTAGGAAAGAGGGAAGAGTATCTTGATTCCTCTCGTTATATTTATTGTGTCTTTTCAGGATGAGAAAACTGAAATGTTGTTACGTGTGAATGTCTCTAGCATGGGAATGTTGATGGTTATATGACTACAGAGACAACTAAAAGTGTGATTGTGTTTGCAATGATAAAAACATTGAGGATAATGTGATGGAGTGCATATAGATATGCTAGGACATATATGAAAAATGAATTTGATGAATTAAGGATATAATACAAGAAATTTTATTTAACATGACAACTAATATAATTGTGGCTATGAGGGTGCATGTTGTGTGTAGGAAAATATTGGGAATGTTGGGGAAAGACAACTACCAATGATGGATAACCTCAAGTAGAGGAAGGATACAAGAAGGTTGTTGGGTTGATGAAAGGACCTTAGGAGTCCCCTTGGAGCACCACTGATGTGATAATATCATAAAGGTGTTGGAAGCCAGAACATGTATAAAAGTATTCATGCCTATGTGACATATGGTATGAAGGGATTGGGTAAGAATACTTTCTAAAATATTTTATTATTTTAATAATATGTAAATGATTTTGAGTGACTAACATATGCCTTTAATACCCAAGAAGGGTATGATTAAGGAAAGAAGATAGCCTGGATGATGGAGGTATGAACCTTTAGAGGCAAAGGATGGTTAAGCTCCTTGCAAGAAAATTCATGAACAAAGGTGTCATGATTGCATTGATCGATCGAGAATGATTGGGAACAAAAGAGCTCATAAGAAGCACACTAATTGAATACACTGAGAAAGTGCATGATTGCATGAGTAGGAATGAATAAAACTATACATTATGGAAGAAGGATCTTCCATTACTTTACCAGAGTTGTAGAATAGTAAAAAGAGAATTAGGTGACCATGAGGATTGGCACCCTGGTTACCCATAAAGAAGGAATGATTAAATGCATTTATATGAAATTTTAATTTCATAAAATGTATGCTAATTTGAGGTCATGATCAATTTAAAGTAGGAAACACAATCATGTTGTAATAATGAATGTGGATAGATATTCCATATGGTGAGAGGTTGGTTGAATTCCAACACACCATGGTAGAATGCCTATATGAAAAGTAACCAATCTTAAATAAATGCAGGGGTGCATTGTGTGTGAATGTGACCATGGGCATTGACACATTGATTGAATTTATTTGATGTTTGAATTGTATTTGGAAAAATTCATGTATGCTTAAATGATGCATGTCAAAGGAATGATATAGTTCCTTTTACTTTATATCATTGAATGGATAAATATAATTTAATTGTCAGTGTGAAATGAAAATGTATGAGCATGGTAAATAACAATTCGTTTGGCTGTGTGAAGATGGAATTGCAGGAAAAAGGGTCTTGGATATGGCAGTGTTGTAATCCCATGAGGAATACCAATGCATGTTGAGCCAATTTATAATGAGAAATAAAATCTCATGCTTGTGAAATATGGTTCCAATATGGAACAATATGAAAATAGAAAATGGAAATGGAAATATGTGGGTGGTAGATTTCAAAGAAAATTCTTAATTGAAATTGATGATTATATCTCACGAATTCACTATATGAATGTGGTGCAGGTGAGATTAGAGGTCTTTCCTAGGGGGATAGATGATGGTTGTCAATATGGAAAGCGTGGAAAAAGCCTACTTTTGTGACATGAGAACCTTGTAATAAGCCATGATCACCCTCAAAGAATATTGTGTTGTGGTAACATGGGTCGGAGGGATGCCTCGACAAGATCAAGTCAGAGGGATGCATGGTTTGTAAGACTTAATGAAGTATATAAAACTCTCCTTATTCGAGAAATCCTTGGCAGGAAATATGGATCTCCCAAGGGACTGTATAGCAGAGGAGGAGATGCTTGAGCCTGATCTTGGAGGCTAGTTGACTGCAAGGAAAAGGAGACTTTGATAAACTCTTGTAATCTGTTGATTTGGGATCATAAAAAAATGGGTATGTCAAAAAAAATTGTGAGACAAGTTAATGAGATATCCATATGGATGCAGATCCATGAAAATGAACAGATAAGTATTGTGCTGATGAGAATAGTTTTCAATGAATTTTGAACAGTAATGAAATATTTATGCATGAAATTGTGAATTAATATATTTGTTGTGTCTAAGATTGTTGTGGACGAGTGCTAAATGCCAAGAGTCTATAGAGGACTATACAAAGAAGAGGAACTACATTGATAAAACAGCTAAACATGGGGCATAAATAATGTTGTTGAGATGCAAAGAACACCGAGGAAGATGTTCCTTTAAGGGGGAGGGGATTGTAACACCCATGTTTCCCACATCTTTTAAATTAATCGTGATTGATTATTTCAATGCGATGGAACATAGACACTTTAACTATATTATTATTGATTCAACATGCCAATCAACTGACTGTGGGGTGAAGCCTTAAAAGTATTGGCCATGATACCACTCGAGGAAAGAGTGAGGAATCCAAGATAGGGGGCTCATTATGCTGAAATAACCCAAGCTCCCTTGTTGAGATATCATTTTTGAAAATATTCAGACTATTTCCTTATCCCCGATTCCAAGTAAAAATAAATTAATAAGAAGGGGTGGTAGTTGAACAACCAACCACCCCCATGAATTCTCTCTTATCCAGGGGTAAGAGAGAGTATGAATTCTACACCCGGTTTGACCCCACAAGTTCCTTCTGACATAAGGAACAAGATATGTCAAGAACCTTCCCGTGTGTGGAATGCGAGCAAAGAAAGAGAAGAGTCCAAGGGGGTAGGGGGACGCAAATCTCAGAACAAGAGAGTTTGGGTTGTAGGACTGGTCTAAGAGTAGAGGTCCCCAATATGAACCGAGAGGTTGTGAACTTGATGCTGAGAGGGTGTCTAGTAAATCTCAATGAAGCCTGGGCTAGGTGGGTATGAGGTAATCCTTACTGTATTACCTTGAAAAATTGAGGAATAATTCCCTAGTGGTATCATGGCTTGGCACAGGGGTGGTCGTTAAACCCTAATATTGGCTCATTACCCCTTAATTGGGGCATATTACATGAGTAATGTTATTTGATTTATGTCAGTTTTATTCCATTAGTTGTAATTATACCTCCTAGTCTCCTATATATACCTCCTAGTCTCCTATATATACCAAGGAGACATTTTCATTTGTAATCATCTTGTGATTGAACATTTATGTGGGGTAAAAGGAGGTTGCCCCCTCAAAGAGGATTATTATCTGAAATTATCTCTTTTTCAAGGCATTGAGTACTTATTCTGAGGTTTTTCCATGCTATATTGGTATTTGGTTCTTAACATATGGTATCAGAGCTCAAGGTCTTGGGGTTTCACTACTACATCTAAGACACCGTGGAATTTTCACTATAACATTTTTTCTACAATGACTCAGAAGGAATGTCTTGCAGGATATTTAGTAAATGGATCAAGGTACGTTGGGTTAAAAGTTCATCTCCTGAGGCATTATACTTTCGGAGATACAACATTTGTAAGATAGGCTTCTGGAATCATCCTGAATTGACTCATTGCAGAATTTTTGCTATAAAAATATTTTTGTAACGTTTCAGACCCTGAACTCCAGAGGATATTCTCATAAATTAGTAAGGTATCTTTGGTAGAAATTTCAGCTTCTGAGTCATCTTAAATTTGTATACACACCTTGTGGAAGATAGGGTATCTAACTAGTCCTATTGACTAATCTCAAGCAGGTGTTCCGGGTAAAACAATCATAAATTCCTCCTAGAGTATCAAAATTGAGTGACACTAGTTGCATTGGATAGTGGACATCCCTTAGTAGTTCTGGTATGAGTTTCAGAATTTCATATCAATTATTTTGTGTGGGGCACGCTATACAAGTGAGATCCCCTGGAAAGGATAAAAATCAGCAAGTTGCAGGGAGTTTACCATAAATTCCACTTGGCACATCCAATTTTTATCAGACCTGTGGCATTGAAGAGAAGAAATATTAGAGACCTACAAAAAATAAAATTTCATACTCAGAAGGGTCGAAATTTTGGAGATACAATAAAAGGAAGATTGTCTAGCATAACCACCTCAAAATCAAGGTTTAAAGTGATACTTGGCCAACATGCCACCAAAAAAGGAACTTCTACACCAAATAAGCCTCCAGACAATCCTACTTGGAATCTTGATGAAGGTGAAGAAATGTGTAGGGACATAAATGTAAGGTAGCTAGAGAGGCAGTGGGGGGACCCAGAGGGCCCATAGTGATAATAGTGGAGGCCATTGAATGTAAGGTGGACTAGGTCCACTATATTATTAAATAAGACCCACTATGGTAGTTAGATATAATAAAGGTAAGAGGACTTCTTAGAAAGTTCTACTTCTAGAAGATTCCTCTTATAGAATGTTCTTAGGTGATGGTAGAACTATATAAAGGGGTTCAAGCAATGTAATGGGATATGAAGAGAACTATTCTATTTGGAGAAGTAGCTCAATGGGAGGATGCCCCCTCAAAGAGGCAAGTGAACATGAGAGGATCCCTTCCATAATAGGATCCATTGTATGGTGTTTCCCTACCTCAAGCGTTTTCTCTATTTCTTGTGTTCATGTTATGGTGAATGATTTATGGTTTATTCTTGGTATTATTGAAGTATATTTGTAGATATGGTATAGGTTAGTAACAATTGGTATCAAATCACTTTCCTTGGCAGACATTGTGGGAAAATATTATTTATTTTTGCAAAAAAAAAATTCAGAGAAGAAAAAAGAGGGCCGCGACATTTCAAAAATTTTCAGTATATTTCTGTGAAAAAATTGCAGAAACAGGTTGTAGATCCGAGTTCCTCTCATAAAAAACACCCAAGTTGAAAAAACAATCGTCTGAAATAGAGTCCGGGAAGTCAAGATATTGAAGTTTTAAAATCTGCAATTTTTCAGGGTTTTTTCCGCGGACGACGGTGCGATTTTATTTTTTATTTTTGTAGAAATTGGAGGCCGAATTTGTCCAAAAAAATTACATATCTGCGTTCCTCTCACAATTTCACCCAATTTAAAAAAAAAAAACAGTTGAAAAGGAGTTCGGGAAGTGAAGTTATGAGCATTTTAAATTCAACAGTTTTTTAGAGATTTTCCAGAAAACGTCGCTATTTTTCTACCGTAACTTATTGTTCTATTTTTTGGGTTTTTTCGTGACAGTGGAGGGAATGCAGAGTTCATAAATTTTCATAAGGTTCTCAGATGGCTATTTCTTCTTAAACCCTCAAATAAATTCTACAGCTTATTGAATAATTCAAAGCCCAATTGTTTGACAGATTGGATGGCTTTGTAGATGGCCTCAATGATAGTTTTCATGGTATTCAAGATTCTTTGGATAACATGCAAGAGAGGTTTCTTATGGCGTACCTCAGAGATGATTATAATCAAGAAATATATGCTTGGTATGATTTTGAGGCCGATTGCAATGATTGGTATATGGATAGTTGTCATTTCTGGGATGACAACCACTTCTATATTTTATTTGATGACTCTACTCCACCTTCTGTAGAGAACATCAATGTCCCACATCAAGAGCTAGTTACCAGCGTCCAGCCTGCATATTCTACAATGGTATTGTTTCTTCTAGATTCATCTTTGATCATATCCCACTATGTGGATGGATATTCTTATTTGGATCCACATGATAGGTGTCAGTATTGGGACCATCATTTTCAGTTGATTATTGAGTGTCGTTATCTTCCATGTGAGGTTCACATGAGCAGTTGGACATGGGACCCTAGTTTACAATGGAGGTTGGACTAATTCAGCATGGTGGCTACCATTTCTCAATGGGACCCTGGCTCTCTAGTATACTTCAGCACTATGGTCCACACTTATCCATGGAACCCTAGTATATTGTTGTACATCAAGCATTGAGGACAACGCTTTCATAAGGGGGATGGAATGTAAGGTAGCTAGAGAGGTAGTGGAGGGGCCCAGAGGGCCCATAGTGATAATAGTGGAGGCCATTCAATGTAAGGTGGACTAGTTCCACTATATT
>SNQJ01S0060384.1:77401-89815 GCA_010110895.2 Picea sitchensis
TTTTTACCCTTTATGGGTTTCCTCGGGAAATATCTGTCTCTGTATATTTCATATGTGTGAATGATGTTGAATGTTCTATTGCTTACTTCCCTGCATTATTGTGATTGTCATTCAGTGCTCTGCAAAGAGTTTTAAAATAAGCATAATTGTTTAAGCTCAGTAACAACTGATTCACCCCCCCCGCTCAGTTGTCCAACAAAGACTAACACTTCATTTTGTTTCTGAACTTTGCAAGGACAAGATGAGGTCGCCCTTCAACTAAGTCTCGTGTTCCAATATTTACTATTGTGCATCTAATGGAATTTGAAGAATTGAGACAAATTGTATGATTTTCATTTATTTATCATGGATTAAGATTTGGTTTTGTATTTATTTCTCGATCATCGATGGTTCCAGGAACAACCACATTAATCAATTTCATAGAAGAATGTCATCTTTCACTATATCAAAGAGATCATTTGTCGTAGGATCACTTGGAAGTTATATTTTCACCACTGTATCATCTCTAAGGTAGCTATTGATATGAGAAAAAAATGGCACCTTTTCAGATTTGCCAATTGTGTGAAGCAAGGTGGTTGTGGAAGTCTTTAGAAATGAAAATTTGTTCTTGGAGCCACTTAATTTTTCATATACATGTGTCTACAAATTAAGATAAATAAGTATAAAACCTTCTAAATCCACAATCTCTTTTGCATTCAAATAGTATTCACCAACAAAAAATTCTACCTCCTCCTCAATGAATAACTCTTGAAAAATATTTTAGTTTAGTCATTCTAGAGCTCAAATCCCCAATAGTTAATTCACCCTTCTCCTTCTTCATGGATGCATATTGTTATTTTAAAGTTTGAAGCTCCACCTGGGTGAATTGGCTCTGAAGCCATGGATATGAAACCAATACTTCCACATAGCTTGCCACTTCCATTATCAAGTGGTAAAGAAGCCTCTGAAGTACTGTCATCAATAACAATGTTTGAGAAACTGCTAGTTACACTTCCATTTTCATTGTCTGAAATCCATGCATCTTCACTGCTTTGTTTTGTAAGACTCCAAAGAATAATTCTTGCAATCAATATAAGTATCATTTTAGGATTAACCTCAACAATGTCTTCAGATAGAAGGAAAACTAATCATCCAAGCTTCCTTGCCACATTGATTATATAGGTTGCATTCAACCTCTTTTCTTCCTCATTCTCTCCTTTTGTGATAATGTACTAGTTCACAACCATAGGTTGCAAAAAACTTAGTATATTATCAAGATTCCTTTGTTGATTTGGTATTGTAGATGGAAATATATAAATACAAGAGCAATACAAAATAAATAATTTTGTTTTTATTGAGATAATTTATGTAGGTAATTATTATAAGATGTAAATTTCCACTCCTGTACAGGTGGTATCCCTTTCTATGTGTGGAAATACAAAAAATATTCCCATTTTGTGTTGAGTCTCTACTCAATAAAACATAACAGATGTGGGTTGATTTATTTGTTTCCAAGACTGGATATTGATTTTGTTTCTGAACCTTCCAAGGACAAGATGAGGCCACCCTTCAACTAAGTCCCACGTTCCAATATTTACTATTGTGCATCTAATAGATTTTGAATAATTGAGACAAAGTGTATGATTTTCATTTATTTATCATGTGTGGGGAGCTTGGACACTTTTCTATCTAATGCACCCAAGATAAGAAGGGATTTGGTGAAAGAGGGAAAAGAAAAGATATTCCAGCCTCAGCAGAAGTTGAAAACAAAGAAGAGGAAGATGAGTAGCAGTTGGCTGCCACAACTAGAGAGTTTTCTAGAATGTTTAAGGACGAATACACTTTGTTCTTGGATATAGAGGACAAGCCCAGAGAAGGCTAGTACATAGATAACGGGGTCACGAGTCACATGATAGGTGACCAGCTTGCAATTCAGGAATTCTCAAGTCAAGCTTTAGGAATTTTTAAGTGTGGGGTGCATTACAGTAAGATGGAATTTTATGGAAAAGGGGTAGTATCACTACAACTATAATCAAGAAAATTTTCAGGATATCAAAAGTATTGTACATATCATGTATGAGAATCATCTTTCTCTCAATATCATCCTTGGAGAATCAATACTATGGGGCAAGATTCTTTGGTTGTAGTGTACACATCCGTCCAGTTAAAAATTAAGAACCAGGACCACCTGTAGTGATAGTAATAAGTGAATATGGTCTATATAAATTGTGGGGACAACTTGTTTATAAACTCGCAAAAGAAAGTAATGAGTCTGCAAGTCAAAGTGTAAGAGAATAGGAGGTTAGTCTCAGTAGACCCACATGGTGGGAATGGACTCAATTGGATGAATGGGGATACTCAGATAATCTCGATACAGGGTGTAGAAGACCCATCCTAGCAGAACAAATAGAATGTTCGGACATGGAATGGTTGGGTCTCTCAGAATCAGAGGGAGAAACACATAGTGAGGTGGATCCTAGAGAATACATATCCAATGAATTTACCTCCCTCGCTAAGAGGGAGTGTTAGAATATAGCTCGAGAAAGTAACTCCTCCTCATTAGGGGTGTCTAGTAATGAGGAGGGAGCCCATATTTTGACTAGACAAAAGAAAATTAAATGGTTGGGACCACCTAAATCAAGATAAGATTGTGTCTCAACCATTGATGCATCTCAATTCTTGATTAATTCCCCACCCTTGGATCAAGTTCATAATGAGAGGATCTGAGGGAAAGGAATGACTGGGGAAAATATGTTAGGGTTACAAGTAACCTAGAAGCCTCACTATCAATATAAGAGAAAATAAAGAGAGGTCGACTAGAGAGAGGAGGCGCTCCAAAGAGGACCGAGACAAGGTCTGCAATATAACAAACAAGAGGAGGTCGAGAAGGACCGAGATAGAGAAAAAGTCGGGTCTCTTTGCATGCACAAGGAGGAAAGTGCAACCATAGATCAAGTTGGGTCTCTATGCATGCATAAGGAGGAAAGCAGTTTCCGTCTCATTGTGTAAACAAGGAGCCAATTTAGGGAAATAAATTTGGGTCTCATTTTCTAGACAAGGATCCAAGTTAGGGCCAACATTAATCACAATCAAGGAATAGAGGTCGATTTAGGCCTGAAGGAGGTAAAGGAGTCGAGTTAGGGAAAGTACGACATATGCTTGCATTACACACTCGTCTAGACTGAAAGGAAAGTGTGCCCAGGTCAGAGGTAATGGTATAATATGTGCTTTGAGAAGATACCGGTTGAATATAAACCGAGTAGCAGTTCCAGTTTTTTATTTTGTGGTTTTGATAAGTATTACCAACATAAGTACGATCTCTACAAGTATTACAATATATGTAAACTCAGCTTGAGTAAATTCTATGCTTGCAATGGAATGATATAAATAAAAATGCATTGTTTCGATGATATTCATTGATGTTGTGTTGTTTTAATGGTGTGGTTGTCATAGGAAAGATAAGAGTTTAATTATACTTCTGTTCAGAAATATTTTATCCTTCTTGGTGTTATTTTTCTTCAAATCTCTTTTTCCTTCGAATGGTATTCCCCCACAACAAATCCTACCTCCTCCTCGATGAATAACTCCTAAAAACTCATTTAGTTTAGTCATTCCAAAGCTCAAATCCCCAACAGTTAATTCACCATTCTCCTTCTTCATGGATGCATATTGTTATTTTAAAGTTTGAAGCTCCTCATGGGTGAATTGGCTCTAAATCCAAGGATCTGAAACCAATACTTCCACATAGCCTTCCACTTCCATTATCAAGTGGTAAAGAAGCCTCTGAAGTACTGTCATCAATAACAATGTTTGAGAAATTGCTAGTTACACTTCCATTTTCACTATCTGAAATCCATGCATCTTCACTGGTTTGTTTTTTAAGACTCCAAAGCATAATGCTTGAAATCAATATAAGTTTCATTTTAGGATTGACCTCAACAATGTATCCAGGTATAAGGAAAATTGAGCATCCAATCTTCATTTCCACATTGATTGTATAGGTTGCATTCAACCTCTTTTCTTCCTCATTATTTCCTTTTGTGGCAATGTACCAATTCACAACCCTAGGTTCCACATAACTCATTATATTATCAAGATTCATTTGTTGTTTTGGTAGTGCAGATGGAAATATATAAATACAAGAGAAATACAAAATAAGTAAGTTTGTTTTTATTGAGATAATTTATGTAGGTAATTATTATAAGATGCAAATGTCCACTCCTATACAGGTGGTATCCATTTATGCTCGATGCTTAACATTTATCTAATATTGAATATAGTGCTCCTTTTTGCTAAGGCGAAATGACTATAGATAATGGAGAGTTGCTTGATGCTTAAATTTTTTTACTATTGACATAGAGTGCTACATTTTTCCAAGGCAACTCGACTACAAATATCCAAAGTTATGAATTGTAAGGTTAATTGACTTGGACAATGAGATCATTTCTTGTAAAATAATGTTTTAAATTATTTTAATATCATAACTATAATATCATAAAAGATATTTGAAGGCTCATCACAATGTTTCATGTTCTGCACTTCTTTTTTTACATCTCTTCCAATGCTTGTTGTGATTATATTGTTTCATTGTTTGAAAAAGAGAACAATTCCCTTGGAGATAGTTTTCTTGCTAATTTTAAATATTGTATATTGTTTTGCATGACGGTTAAACCACATGCAGAGAAATCATGTGAAACATGCAGTGTTGCCAAAAGGAAAAGGCATTTATAATGTCAACGGAGCTCTGAATACTCCACAAGAGCATGTCAATATTGGTCATAGTGATCACGAAGAACTCGTCAAGCAATGTGTAAAGTACATTGTTGATAGTGGTGTTGAATTTGAGGTAATCAAATTTTTGTTGTGATAGTTAATCTGTCCCAATGTTTTGTCATAAATTTTCACGCTTAAAATGTTCTTTTGACAAAAAACTATTGTTTGCATTCTTCATACTTTTGAATGCTTAATAAGACATTTTTCATACTTTTGAATGTTGTATATTTGTTTTGCATGATGAAACCACAGGCAGGAAAAATATATAAAAGAAGCACGATGAAAAGGACAAGTCCTTATCAAAAGAGCTATGAAATATGCACTAAGTGATCTCAATATTGATAGTGATCATATTGACGTTGAACTCGAGAATAATGTGTAATATATTCATAGCGGTACTAGTGAAATCGAGGTGAGTGCAATAATTATACGCTAAATATTAGAATATAATTCTTGTTAGCATTTTCATATCTCAAGATAATGTGTATTTCTTTTTGTTTTTGCAAAAATGTATTGAAAGGAAGGAAGCTTCACATGGTGGCCTTTGAAATATTTGCAAAAAATGACATAGATGATTTTTATCATAGTTGTTAAACAACTTGGCCCACTGCTTTTATGCAGGTTTTTGAATGTATGTTCAAGGATATTTTATATTATGGTGTATTTGCATACTTGGAAACTCTTAGTGACAATTGTTTGAATGAATGCATGTTCAGGGATGTTTTATATTATGGAGTATTTGCAAAATTGGAAACTCTCAGTGATAGTCAGTGACATTATTGTACTACTTTGAAATTTTTTAGTACACATATATATACATTATACGATTATAGGGTGTCTCTTTATCTCTATTTGAGTCATTAAAGGAATATTACATTAGTTGATTTGATGCTTGAGGATTCTTGAGGAACCCAGATATCTAGCTTGAAGAGGGTGCCTAAAGGCTGGACAAGGTTGTAATTTACCTTTTCCACTCACTCGTAATATAAGAGTTTGTATTCCCTCATATTTTGTCTTCAATGTATTTTTATTTTTATATTATATGTCATATTTATGTGAATATGACATATAATATGGACATGATTTTGATTTCATAACTACTTTCATTGAAACCTTTGTTTTTTTATCTATCTTACATTTTGGTTCGAGTAGAATATTAGGATATCTTCAACAAATTGGAGTGGGGATTGACACCAAACGGGAGAACAAGGTGCACATTATTTTCTCATCTCTATCCCTACTTCCTCCTATTTTAAGTAGTTATTTTATTTAGCTTTTGTGTGTTTGTCTTTGAGGGGAGACTATTGTCTCTGCCACATAGTCTTGCTCTATTGTGATCCAGAACCAAGATCACAGGGGGAAAATCCCTTAATCATAATTGGTGACTCCACTAGGGACTATCCTAGTTGGTTCATTTTGGTTGAGGTATCTTTCTTTGTTGCTTTGTATTTTTCTGTTAGTTTATGAGTCTTTTACAGAGTTTTTTAGCCTCACAAGACCTGTTGCTAAGTATTGAATCCCTCTATCTTAGAGTGGCATTTTTTTATTTTCTGATCTTACCTTTCTATCCAATATTTTCATCTTTGTATCCCACGTATAGTAGTGTGTTGCATCTATGCAGCCCGTAGATATCTGTGAGATGCACTGGTAACAGTCGCGAGCCTTTGTGAAGTTGCAATTTTATTTTTTAATTTCTCTTCCTCCCTAGGTTTAGTGTTTGGTTTGGTCAATTACCTAGGCTGTCCTGAGTCCCTTTCTGGATTTTCTCTATTTAAATTTGAAATTTTATCATACAGAAAGAAAATACAAAACCTAGTTTTCTGCTAGTTAGATTTCTTTATTTCTTTGCATTGTTTGCATCGTTATTTGAAAAAGAAAAAAAAATGTTAGCATAGGTTTCTATTTTATTCTCATATGGAAAGCATATCAAAAGAAAAGTAAGAAAAAAAATCCCTTTGTTTTCTTCTTTTCTTTCTCTTGAAAGTTTCACTATTCATTTTGCATCAAAAAAGGAAAAAACGTTTGCATCTTTAGGTTTGAAGGATTGTTCATGCATTTTCTTTGTGAAAATATTTTTCATTTGAAGAATTAGTGTAATTTTTTCTTTCCAAATGTTCTTATAAGTCTCACTTTTGTAAGAGTCTCAAACAACATCATTTCCACCTCCATACCCCTTGAGTAAAAACAACCACTAAAATGAACGTTAAACTTAAAATGTACTAGAATTTGTTTCTTGGGTTCACAAACAAGTTTAGGGTTAGGGCCTTGGACTAGGATTGGAGAGATAACTCTCCAAGGACACAAAACAAACATAGGAGTCTGAGCTAGGAAGAGTCTCAAATCAATTTTTCGTATAATTATAGTCGGGAGCCTCCTTTAACATAGGAGCTAAACATGAGGTCATGTGAATGAGATTGAATGATATTTCCCCTCTGAATCTTGAATAAGTGTAGTGGAGAGATTGTATATTGGGGGTTTCTCTAGTTCCTTTACCTCCATGAGAGGTGGTTCTTTTGAAGCTTCTGGATTTGTTACCCTTCCCATACATTCGATCTCGACTGTCGATTGTACCCTCCAAACGGTGAATGCGAGTTGGTGACCTTAGTGGATTTTCCAAAGGATATCAAAGGTGACTTCGGGGGTTTGTCATAGTACCTGGAGAATATTTTGTATCACATATTTTAGTACTGTTGGAGGGTGCCCCAAAAAGTGTGGGTACTTGCACTGGATAAGGCTAGTTAATGGAGGTCAATATAACTGCTTTTGACTCCTTCGTTCATTGGTCCACAAGACTTAATCAATTTATTCCTTCGTCTAAAAGGTCCCTTTCCACATTTTCATTTCTTTGGACTCGGGACCTCATCCACTTGGGCTAAAGTTTTGGAGAATTTTTTTGTATGCGATGTTTCTCTTAGGAATTTTTAGTGGAATGTTGCTTTGTATAGTTGGCCTTAGGTTGTTTTAGTGTCACCTCTTTTGGATTAATGATTCAGGGTGGTTGACCAACCACTCTCCTAGTTGAGAAGGACCCTTGGTATTTCTCTTGAAAGCATGGATATGCCTCCTAGAAGGTGTGGGTCTTTATACCACTGGTTCGAGCAAGTCAGTGTGTGAGACGTTTATGGACATGAACAATCCTGCAAGGGATGAACCTCTGCATTAGAACAATATGGCCAAAGTTCTCGAGGATACCAACCAAGGGACCCCTTCCCAAGGGGATTTTTTTTATTTTCCTTCCTTTGGAAACGTTGGTGTTCCCTTGATGGCCACTTTGAACATTCTTGGGTTGAATGTGGAGCTACTAGTTTGGTCGTGTACCACTTTGAATGTCCCAAATTCTCTTGATGCTTCTCATATAAGAACCTAATGTCAGGGGCATCGTATAGATTTTGATCCTTCACCTTCTACATCTGCAAATTTTACTTCTCCTCCTCCTCCCTCTTCTTGTTAAAGCCTTGCTACTAGTAACTGGAAGTCTAAAATGAGTAGGAAGAGGAATATTAATAAGAAGAAGTCACCAACCTCTTCTAGTCATGTTGGATACCTATCACCAGCCTCTGCAAGTCATGATGGGGGTAAAATTCTAGTCACTTCTAGTCATACTGGAATTGAGTCACCGAACTTTGCAAGTCATGTTTGAGTCTTGTCACCAACCTCTTCTAGTCACATTGGAGACGTGAAACCATCCTCTACTAGTCATGCTGGGGGAAAACCACTGGCCACTACAAGTCATGATGGGGGCATTAATACGGTTGAGAATCCTAGACGTATAGGACATAATCCAAATTTCCTTGTAATATTTTCAAAGGAGATCACCTTACTCATTTTTTCCCTACTATTATCGTTGCACAAGGAGCTTGGTCCTTGTCTGATGACCCTTCTAGTTCTAAGTCAACTTAAGTTTCCCAACAATCTGTTCAATCTTTGGTTGAAAAAGTAATCGTGTCCATGCAATATTTGGCCAACACCACTCTTGTTTTGGGGGGTGATGCATCTCTTGATCATGTTGTCTCACATTCTATTGAACTAGTGGTTGAGAAAGAGGTTGCGTCGATGCAATCTTCGGTCGATCCCACTCTTCTATTGAAGAGTGAAAAGTACAAGGAGGTGGTCTTTCCAATGCAATATTCGATTGACCCCACTCGTCTTTTAGGGAGTGATGTGTCTTTTGACCATGCCCTTATCATTTATGGTTCAGTACCTCCTAAACAAGGGGGCATTCCACTCTCTTCGAGTATGCTCCCTCCAAGTACTAGGATAGTTTCCTTTGATTGGAATGATATTGTATATCCTCGTTTTCCTTATTTTGCACCCTTCCAGATAATGGTTGGATTTAATAAATTAGGAATTCACCGAACTATTATATATTAATGATCCTTTGGAATTATTTTGTCATCCTCATCTTGGAAAGATTTGGGTTCTCCCAAGATTGTGTCAGTTACCCGTGAGTTGTTGGATTTTGACAGAAGACCTAGCGAATTCCTCGGGATTATTCCTCAGTTTCCTATCACGTTGGGTGAGAATATTTGCTAAGTCTATCTATTAGTAGTGTCAGGCCCTATAGACTTTAATGTGCTTCTTAGGCATTGTTATCACCGAAAAATGGCTCACTACAAATACATAAAATGGATGAAGAAACAATTAACACAAACACAACATACTACCAATATTCATGGAAGGATTATACTCAGTGTGGCAAGACAATCATAAAACTATGTAAAAGAGGTTCTAGAAATCTGTGCACATTCTACCAAAGTAGCACGCGCACATCCATGCGGGCTAATATGGTGTACAATGAGTACATTGCATGGAGTGTGTGAATGAAAGTTGAAAGACCTGCATGGATGTAGAAATGGTGCATTAATGAGTTTGGTCGGGCCTCAACCACATTCGGGATGAAGGGGATCTCCCCCATACCCAAAATCACCCCCAAATTTCACCTTCGGATCACTGAAAAGGATGGGAGGTACCTCCAAGGGCCTCTCATTCACATTTGGAACCAGTTAATAAAAATATTTCCATCCTCCTACAAATAAAGGGTAATTGTATGAAAAAAAGAAGAAGCATTTGAGTATTGTTATCCTGTCATTTTTAGCTTTGGGGAGACATCTTCCTCTTAGAAATATTCCAGCATCCATAGCAAGTATTATGACTTTCTCCTCTTGAGTGATCCATCACTCTTTTCTTCACCATTTTCCTTTGTTATCCATTGATGGTATAAAGAAGACTTTGTACTTGGGGAATCAAGAGCCTTCCCAAGGAGGAAGAGGGGACTCATAAGTTCCCATATTTCTCCAAGGAGTATCAATTCAAAAATCAATTTACTTGGTATATCTCTCTTGTGTTTTATTTGTGCATTCATTTCAAGTTATTGTTTGTTTAGTTTAGATTTACTTCATTGTTCTTTATTTATTTTTTATTTATGTTATTTGAGTCACTAAACAACTAAATCTCTGCTTTTCTTTCTGGATAGCCTAACTAGATAGTTAAGGGACCTCATTTTTCTCACCCTTGTTCCAAAAGGAACCCAACATAATGAAAACCATACTAGGGATTTGAATCAAAATTATCCCCAATTAGGTTGTCAGAGTTTTCTTTCTTACTTGTTTTCATGTCCAAGGTTCAAAACCATCCTAAACTTACCACTTGAGAGTAGGATTTCACCCCATAGTAAGAGAATTTTTTCAAACTTTTCATCCTACCAAATTTCTTGCATGCACGTGGGTTCAGGACAAATAGACGTGTTGACTGTGCACATCTACACTTTGTCAAAACTATCCAAATGTGCGGTATGCACACTGTGCACAATTGTTTCTGATTCTTCCACACACATGTCTTATTTTGGAAAAATTGTAAGGCTTCAGTCGCCCAATGCCACTCAATAGTTTAGATTTGATGTTAGTACTTTATAAAAGACAATATAAGTAGGTTGAGACCTCATTCTTGCATCCATAAACCCCACATCACACATAGATAATTAGGGAGATTAAAAGGAACCAAAATATCTTTGATTTCTTTGATTTTCATGTGGATGGATTAAAAGGTTTTTCATTTTAATTTCAAAACAAATATTTCATTTTACAAAGTCATCACATTAAACCTGGACTAGAAGAACATAAAAACCAATATTGGAGTATTCTCTTTCCTCACACCTTAGTGTGATCTTGGAAATCATAAAAATAGGTTTCTTAGATAAGTCTCCATCTCCCTTGGTAAATCAAATCACTTTCAAAAAGAGGCTAATCCTCTCAACTTACTTGTTGAAAATTAATCTTAAAATATTTGTAAGGGCCCATATGCCCACATGCATGCAATTCTAGGATAGATTTAAAAAAAAACAATTAGAGTAAGTCACCTAAGGAGTTTAAATAAGTTGTAAGGGCCCACACATGCCCACATGCTCGCAATATAGGACTAGTCTCAAGTTTTCCAGATTACAAAACACCTTAGGAAAATAAAGGGTTCAAGTAAGGATTATCATATCCGTCGTGATAGATTAGGATTTCCTTTCATTTCGAAGGGAAATTTTGAACAAATTTATTAATTTATCTAAACAAGATAAGTAAAGGACCACACGATATCCACAATTCTAAAATATTGAATTTAATTTATTAAAAACTTGTTTTTCCATCACCACTCCTTGCACAAAGTCTCACTTATTCAAAAACATTTTTTCTAGAAACTTTAAACTCTTGTGGGCTTCATTTGTTTAGAAAAGGATCTTTGTGCGCACCTTCATAAAGTAATAAGTTGGTCCATGACCCCAACTTCAAATCCATCTTTCACATTCTAAAAAAAAACATAAGCAACCCACTTTCTAACCTTCAAAGGAGGAACACAAAAGAATTTGGTAGTCTAAGTTACAATTTTGGGGATAGGGATCCAAATAACTCCCTATCGTCATTTCTCATTTGAAACTTAGAAAGTTGTGAATTAGGGTTCCAAAATCCTCCCACTCAATAATTCCTATACCATAAGGCAGAGAGACACCCATGAAGGGTCGAAGGTCAAGGTTCAGTTTGTTTGTGTGTTCCTCCTTGGGTCACCCAACCATTGGAAAGCATCTAGTCTATGAACGATTTATAAGGCCAAAAATATAAATGGCGGGCTTGATGGAGGTATCTTAGTAGCAACAAATTAGGATTTATCTACCCAAGGTGGTGGTTGTGGGCTGCAATCGCACCTCAGTCATATTTTGAACGATTGTTGGGAAATATCACTAGTACTTTTAGGATATGCCCCTTCATCCCTCATGTAGTAACCTTCTTTTAATTTAAACTAACATGAATTAAAATAGAGCAAAAAATTTTAATATTCACTAAAAATTCGCTTACTCTAGCATATTCATTCCCAGATTTTGATAAATAAACTAACATTTTACATAACAATTTGCATGAAATTTAAATTTAAGTAAACACTTCACAATTTTGAGTTTAAATACCTGTCTCTGATGCTACTATCTGCAACAGCTTGAATCTTCGCTTGAACACCCCCAAAACCGGCCACCCTACCGACCAGTACGCCTGGCCCTAGGACATCTACGGACGTCCTAGCCCTCCGAGCCCAAAACCCCTCAGCCCCGTTGTGCACTGTAAATCCCACTGTTCTAACTCTGTCTCAAAGCTTCAAAAATCACTCTCCTGTCGAATGCATGACTCAATC
>SNQJ01S0060385.1:21494-38206 GCA_010110895.2 Picea sitchensis
AGATGTTTATAAATATGATTCTATAGATTTCAAATATGTAAAAAAAATTATTATGGTTTTTTAGTTTTTAATTCTTTTTTCTTGTGATATATATCATAATTATGATATAGCTTGAGGGATTAGGTGTTTAATGAGTTGTCACCTTTCTTGTTGGGAAATTGGGTAGTTCCCTATTAGCAAGTACTCGATTCTCCCTAGGTGAGGCACACTAGTCTATGATAACATGTTTACTAAAAAATCCATCCATAATTGTGGGGAAGCATCCCTTAGGTTACCTGTGAGGTTTCCTTGGAAAAAATAATATCATATTAATTCAATATACATGTGTTTAGTATTTATGTTATTTTTTCAAAATGTTACTTATATTTACAAACAAATATAATATAACACTTGGTATAAAATATCACAATTACCAAAAGGCTAAAAGAGAGGAATTTGGGTTCAATTATGCCTCATTAAAAAAACTATGGACATCTCTTAAAATGAAAGAACTTTTTTTTTTTTTAACTGAAATGGATAATATTATTATTTGAATTGTTTGTTGTTCTGCGTTCCACCCATACACTGCACTTTTCCTTTTATTGATGAGCGCCCCGGAGATTTTGCAGAAGATTTGAAGAATTTCGTTGAAGCTTTTTTCAATTTTAACGGAGGCTCCACCTAGCATGAGGGATTCATCTGCAAAGAGGGCATGATTGATTGGGTCAATGCCCTTCGTAAGCCTAATTCCTGAGACTGAACCAGTCCTCTTTTCAACAGTCAACTTCCTGCTTAGAGGATCAACCATGAAGATGTACATGAAGGGGGAAAGAGGTCAGCCTTGCCTTAATCCCCTCGAGGCATGAAAATAGTTTGCCAGTCTTCCATTTACTAGAGGGGCTCTACAAGGCTTTTCATTGCATGCTTTTATCAAGTTAACAAATTCAGAGAAAAACCCAAAAGAGAGGAGAACTTTGGAGAGGTTTACCCTGTCGAAAGCATTTTCCATGTCGAGCTTTATCAACATCCTTTGCTCATGTCATTGATGACTGGAGTGCATGGCTTCTTGGACCTGTATTACATTGTCGAGAATATGTATCCCTTTGACAAATCCACCTTGCATGGGGGAAATGATATTCTCTAGCAGGGGCTTGATTCTATTTGGAAAAAGCTTGGAGAAATTTTTATAAGAAGTGTTGCAAAGCGAGATAGGCCTGAATCTTTCAAAGGAGCATGAATTAACTTCTTTGGGGATTAAAGATAGGAAGGTGACACCAGTGTTGCCTCTTACTTTAGCTCTTTGGTGAGATGATTTAATCATCCTTAGTAGATCTGTCTTGATTATGTCCCAACATGCTCTATAAAAATGTATCGTGAATCCGTCTGGTCCCGGGGCTTTGTCAGGCTCCATGGACCAGATGAAATTGCAGATTTCTTCTTCAGAAAATGGTTTCATGAGGACTGAATTGTCACTCCTTCTTATAAGAGAGGGAATGTGTGAGAGGAAATATGAGATAACCTCATCACAGCCAGAGCCTTCTTCCTTGTAAAGTCTCTTGAAGTGAGTTTCTGTCGTGGCCTTGAGCTGATCAAACCCTTTGTGGATCAATCCATCTGAGGAGGCAATTTAAAAATTGTGGTTTTGGGAGAGGTGGGTTTTGAACTGCCGATGAAAGAATGAATTATTTCGGTCTCCATCTTTTATCCAAAAGCTTTGAGACTTAATCCTCCAATACTCTTCTTCAAGGAGAAATGCACGAAAAGTTTTTCTTTGGGTAGCTAGTTCTTTCTCTAAATATGAGTTGAATATGTATTTGATCTCCATTTCATCTTGCAAATATGATAATTGTTGGACAATCTCTTATCTGTGTTTAAGTGGAGTATTCATGGGATTTTTTACCCAGGATTTCAATGCATTTTTTGTTGCTTTTAATTTCTGCTCCCACACAAAGCTTGGAGACCCTGAAATAGGTGAGGACCAAGATGAGTGGAAAGTTTCAAGAAATACCTTCTTTTCGATCCAAAGAGGGATGAACCAGAAAGGGATTGGGCCCATATTTTCTTCTTCTTCCAAAATCAAGAGGATAGGTTTGTGATCAGAAGTTAGTTTTGTAATCTTGGAAGATATTATCCTCCTTTCGTGTAAAAATGTGCTCTGAATTAAGAATCTGTCCAAGCGAGATGAGATGTGATCAACCCCAACTCTATTGTTTGTCCAGGTGTAAATTCCTTTCGAAGGATTGAAGTCAAGGAGGTCCCACTGATGGATTAGCTCCTCAACGAAGGGGAGCATTTGGTCCCTGCTACTATTGCCTCCTCTCTTTTCTTTTGGTTCGAATACAAGATCCAGATCTTTGGATAGAATGATGTTCGAAGGAGAGAAAATCTCTAAAAAATATGCTAGTGTTTGCCAACAATCTTTCTTCTCAGAGTACCTGACAAGAACATAAAGATTGAAGAGGGAGAGAGAAATCTTACTTGGAATATGTCGGAGTTCAGTGAATATCCAATGCTGGGTCTCGAAGGATCTTTCTAAATGAAATTTGTCCTTCGCCCACAAGGTTGCAAGGCCACCTGAAGAGCCCCTTGCATTGATGGCTTTCCCTGCATTTTTCTTTCATTTCTGATCGTTGATTTCTAGAAGGGTGCCCCCTGCAATTTTTGTCTCTTGGAGAAAGAGAATCTCGGGAGAGTCAATTTTTAGAAGGTCTTTGTCTGCTTTGTCCTTCGAAGGATTCCCCAAGCCTCTGCAATTCCAAGAGACTATACACATTATTTACTGGAGTGGGGAGGACCTCCCTTGGGGGGCCTTGTTCTGGTGTTCCTTCCGATGGACATTTCAATGGTAGGTTGGCTTCCTTGCATTTTTTGCCTCTTATATTCTTCTTCTCTCACTTCTTTATGAGATTTTCTCCCTGCTCTTTTTGAGGGTCTCTCAAAAGACTCGTCCTCCAAAGATCCAGAGATTTCCGATGGTTTAATTTTTATTATATATGCGTTGGAATGGGAGGAGGAGGCTCCAATTGGAGAGCCAAAATGTATCTCAACATTGTTTTTTCCTATTGTTGGAGAGAGGATCTGTTGTTCAAGTTCCTCGATCATTGGGTCTGAGATTTCTGTGGGGTTGCTGAGGATTTCGAAGGGGTTTTTGGAAGCCTCTGGGATTGGGAGGGCTGAGCTCCCTTCCCTAAGAGAATTCCCTGCAGTGGGGGCGCCAGACCCCTTTGACATCCCTTTCCCTTTGGATATATTGTTTTTTTTTTATAGGGTTGCTTTCTAAACCTGTGTCCATTGGTCACCTTTCAAGATTTCCACCTCCTCCTCGTCTTTCTTTTTACAATGTCGGGCGAAGTGACCGTATCCATGGTAGTACCTGTATTTAAATGGAAGTTGTTCATAGTCCAATTCTTGAATGTAAGACCAATCTGCAATCTTTAGTTGAATGGCTTCTGGGAGTCCCACCTCCAGATCAACTTCCACGCATATTCTTGCACATGAATATTGTTCCTTTCTATTTGTTTTTTCTATGTATTTTCCGAGGGTGTTTTCAATGGATTCTAGAGACTTCAGATTCCAACAATGCAAGGGTAAATGAGGAAGGTGCACCTAGACTGGAACAACCGAGGGCACATCTTGCGTTGGATCGAAATCTTGAGACCATTTATCCAGGTCTAGACCTTGAGGGCCCATAAAATATTGTTTGTTCCTGAAGATGAGGTTTTTGTCTTCTAGATTGTCAAAAACAAAAATGAAGAATCCCTTGCCGACCATATGGCTTCTGATACATTCCTTTACTAGAGGAATCCAATTCCTCTACACCCATGTGTCTATGGATTTTGGAGAAGGCCATAAGTCCGTGAACTGCCCAATGAGCCCCCGCTCAGCCAATTTCAGAGCATATCTATAGGTTTCTTCTGTTGGTAGGTCGATTGAAGGGATATTGTCCAATTTTTTTATGAATTTCTGGTGCGAATCTGAGGCAGGTCGTTTGTTGCATGAAACGACCAGCGTCTAATGCGTCTAAATGAAAGCACTTTTAAGTCCATAATGAATAGATGATTCTTTTAGAAGACACTTTTTGAAGTAGACTAGAGAAATAATTGTGATTAAACACTACCTCCCACTGCATTTTTCAAAAAAGATACAATTGACCACTTTGATATAGTGTCAACACCTTCTAAAGTAGAAGGTACAGGTGGAACCGTTATAAACTAAAAGAGAATATGGATCCAAAAGGACCAAGAAAAACTCCAACATTCTCAAGTAGTAGGACAAGTTCAAAAAATGGGACATAAAATATCAACATAACCAAGGAGTGGACGAGAATAATTTATGAAACCCAAACTTGAGAGATGCTCCCTTGAGGGTAGACCCTAAAATATTCCACTTAACACCCATTGCAACACAATTGAATAGTTTCTTAATACTCATAACATCGATTTTTTATCACTTGAAAATACAAGACAATATTTCCTTTTTAGAGGCATTCTTTTCAACAACATTACACCAAAATATATGAAATTTGGATTCATGTAGTTTGAGGCATGTTTTGTTGTTGAGTTCATATATTTGGAGACAATGTTGCAATTTTAGAAAACATTCACCTTTTAGCACACTTCTCTGCATATTTCTCCATTGGAAAGTTCCTTTGGTATGTGTCAATTTTCAAAGAAAAAGTTACATGTTTGAAGGAATTTCTCACCACTTGGGTTCATCTCACATCACACAAGGTGTTTTTACATATGTTGAGGCATGATTCATCATTCTTGTGGTATTTGGGCATCATCTACATGGAAACAAAGAGGTTAATAGAGAATGTCCCTCATGAAGATTGACATATGTCACCTAGAAACTCTCTCACATTGGTTAAAGAATTTTCAAGGAAGGAATACCCATCATTTAGAGGGTTATACAAGGGTTTTCATGGTGTAATAAAGGGTCACACATACAAGAGAATAGGAATTCCCTAGTAAAGAAGGTGACACTTAGAATTCATATCATATGTGGCATAAAGGAGAAGGCAATTTGTGACAAATGATCCATTTTGAAACAATGTATCGAACTATTCCTTTATGTCATTTTTCCAAAGAAGAGTAGATATCTTTCAAAATATAGTGGCCAAATTACTACCATACCAATGTGAGTAGATGTGAAGTGGCTACATCATTTTTTAATTGTGGTCATAATAGATATTATAATAAATATTGAGGAATTTGTGGTGATTTCTAATTTGCAACTTCAAAACTTTAGCTTCAGTTGATCCTTTCTATTGGATTGCTCCAACATTTATTGAGTTTTATTACTATTTTGGAAATATGAAGATACTAGAGAGCCATTCTTGGAGAACACCCAAGCTATGAATGGGACATCTGGCACATAAAACCTACAAACAAACGCCATGAATTGAGGGAGCACCCTCCATGAAAAGGGGACATGTGGTAGCGAGGAACTATTCAAGCCTTATTTTGTGCATCATTTCACCCTTAATGAGTTCCTAGCTTCAAGAAGACTTCAATACTCTTTTATGTATTTTAATATTATTATTTCTTGAAGGTTCATGGATCTAGAAATTACTCAATAATATTTTACTGTAAAATATTTGAGAAGAAGCTCTATAAAAGGAAGAACTCTCACTTGCAAAGGCATGGTTGGATGGATGTGATTTCCCCTCCAATGCTTAGTTGAATATCTCTTGAAAGGAAGAAAATAAGGGTGAAGATCAATATAATCTTTCTCCATTTCTTTCTCTTGCATGGATGAATAGGGTTTTGCAAAGATTGCCATTATTTTTGTTGTTGAAATAATATTTGAAGAAGGGCGTTGTTGCTCCAATAAAAATAAATTAGATCTAAGGTACAACCTTTCCTAACTCCTAATGTAACCTTGGATAATTAAAGATATTTACTACTAGAATTGTATGGTTATAGGTTTCTATTCATTGTTTAAATTCTGTTGTAACTAAGAAATAATATTAAGTTTGGTACATTATTGCTTCTTGATCTCATGGTGAAATTATATTTGAGAATATCATATATGTTGTTGGTTGATAATTCAGTTAGAAGGATTTCATACACAATCTAGTTCATCTAGAATTTCTTATTTGGTGATTTATCTATTTTTCATGGTTGTACGTTATTACTTGGAAATAATGTCATCGTTATGCTGGTGCATCTTACACAAGGGCTATCACTCATTCTTTTATAGTCTAAAAATTTATTGTGTACTAGTTGTAGCACATTAGTGCATGCATTAAGTACATCTTTTCCATTATACTCAATCCATCTTTATTTCATATCTTGACTTCATTTCTCAATGGATAACGATATTTTTGATAGTCCACCATTACTTTATTACCTAAATAGAAAAGTACATTCATTTTAAAAATCTATTTTTTATATCAAACTTCGCAAGGAAAATTTTGTAGTCTTACTAGGGAATCACCCCTTGTGATGGAGAAGAGATGACCTAAATGAGGAAGACAATCACTAAGGTGATGGTGGGTGTTGTCCTCAAGTTTCCCTATGGTTTGTGCTTGGTGATTATTGTTATCTTTTGTGAAATTATTGGAGGAAACATGGGTGATGCTCATAGGGGGTGAAGAAGTGGGATTGAATTAGGAAAACAAATCACATATCGTCATTCATCACCCTTGTGGCTTGCACTTGGTAATGAGGATTTACTGAGAATTCTCTTATAGTCATTCCCACTTAATGTCTTAGCCAATTTTCAATAAGGATTGATACTAGTGAAATGAATATCATAGTATCAATCATCACCTTTGGGGTTTTCACCTAGTACTAGGTGGAGTTTTCCGCATAACAGATCCCACTTAGATTTCCACCCTTAGGAAGGTCACCCATCACAAGGATCCTCTATATCAAGAACACTTAACCATGGAATGTTTTCATAAATTTATTAACCTATGGCCCATTTCCCTTGAACAATAGTTAAAATGACCAATTTCCCATTAGTATAGTTGTAACCAATCAACCAATATGTTAATAGGAGGTGTCATTTAATTGTGATTTCCCCATTGGTATAAGGATCATGGTATTTATGAATTATATGATATGACCTTCAAAACCAATGTCGAATAACACACAAAAGGACAAGATATTTTATAGACTAGTTCATAGGATTTTTTCTACATTACTACAAACCTTTATGGAAAATACCTTGATGTGAATATTAAAGTTGTGCACATACATAAAAATATGATAAAATATTGACATGAGTGAAGGCCTTTCATCCTTGCAAGTGGTAAACCCTCTTGTTATGGCCAGGTTGTCATTACCTAATTTTTAGGAATTTATTCTTAATGTAAGTAGAATGTAAATGGAAAATCCAATTTTTCATATAGCCAAATTAATCTACTTTTACTTTCTAGGAGTATTACAACATTGACATAAATGAAACAACATAAATGGATATAAGAAACAAAGTAAGAAGTAGTTCATTGAATTTATAGATTACATAAATCCTGAGATAATTAACAGTGAATTAAGGACAGTTTATAATGTACTAAAAATTATGATTTCATATCAATTTGTTAGCACAAAGAACAAGATGAAGAAAGAACAAATATCAAATACATGAGAATAGTCTACAACAAATGAATATATTTTCTTATAAATTTAAATAAAATCATGAATAACACTCAAAGTAACACTATAATTACCCAAAATCTTGGTCGACAATGACTTCTCAATTAACAAGAAGCTAGTTTACAATGTCAATCAAAAGTCCCCTCCTCCTTTATATTCAAGATGTTTATACAAAATGTGAGTGCATGGAAAGTAAAAACATTTCAACTTCCCAACTCTTCACATTGTAGGCCTAAATATCAAGAGGCTACCCTTCTACATTTGTCTCATCTCCTATCTACCCTTTACAAGCCGCATGCACTTTCCTTATTTCAAAAGAGCATGGAAAATGTTGCCGCTCCATTGAGCCTAAAAGACAATAAAATTATTCACTATTTTATCAAGGCCCTTCTCTAACTTATATGTATTCATTCAAGACTTATTTCCCTAGTGGGAATTTATACCCATTCCTTGATCCTTATTTTGTTGATTCTTAGAACTTGTTCTATGATGCACCTATATTGGTTTTTCCATTCCTTTAATGCCCCCATGACAACATCTTCAATAAGTGTTGGCTTGAATCTTTCTTGTAGTCAAGTTCCATATTACTCTTGAAGATTTTCTTTTCACTTAATCTTGAGATCTCTAATGAAACATGAACAAAATTTTGTTGTCATTCTTTTAAAAGATCAACACATCTTTGACATCCCTCTTGCCTTTGTTATTCTATCAATCATTTACCATTTTTTCTCAAGATGAATACCATTTATTTCCAAAAACACTCAACCATTATAAACAAATTTATCTTGCTCTCAAATATATCAAACACCCCCAAGAAAGAAAGGAAAAAAAAAAAAACTATGCAAATATATTAAACAAGAAGGGATAAAAAAAAACCTGTGTAGGACTGGAAAACATGTCTAAACCCTTCAACTTTTAAGAAATAATTTGTGAAAACCTTTCAACTTTATCATGGACCAGCGGCATGGATTTAATATGAAGGTCCACTAGTTTTATATGCAGCGGTAACTTCTAAGTACTCTGAATTTTGAGTCGGACTTTATTAAGTACATTGGCTACCGTCGCTTAGTTTATTTTTATTATTTTTTAATTCAATGATTTAATATGAAACAGTAATTGGTCACTTCGAATTATGTTTATTTTTAAATAAATATTTATTTACTTTTATTTTAATGTAATTTTTTTTTAAATAACTAAATATATATATTTAATTTTAATATATAAATACAATGGTCTTATTAACCTTATCCATATAGTTGTAATTCGATTTAGAAAAAACGCATCGGAAGAGTGTTCAAGAAATTTTATCTTAGTTTAAAGATCAAACATTTTATTAGCACGATATGATATATGAATAAATTTGAAGACTTTTGTTATTAGCTTTTAGGGTTTGCATTTTTTTTTGCTTGTTACTTAATTAAGTATTATATTTTAAAATTATTTTAAAATCAAATAAAATAATTAAATTAATATTTAAAAAAATTAAAATTAATATGATGTATTTAAATATTAATTGATATAATACAGTTTTTAATAAAAAGTAAAAAGTTGGAAGATAATAGAACCTTGATAAAATTGTTGGAGACAGATTTTAGAACGTTCTAGTTAGTTCCATCTAGCGTCAATAAACCAAATAAAACTAAATAAATTTATGTTAACTATAACATAAAGCATAAAAAAAAAAAAATCTTGTAAAAATATATTAAACACACAAAGAGATTAAAAATCTTGTTTAAACCTTACCAATGCATTTAAAAACATGTGCAAACCTTTCAATATAGGGTAAGCAAAATTGCTTAAACCTTTTAAATTTTAATAAATACATAGTTAATATAGAGTTAATTGCATTATAAATGTAATTTCGATTAGTTTATAATGTAGAATACGTTTATATATATATAAATATGTATTTTGATATATAATGTTGATATTTTAAAATATATTTATTATAATTATAACTATTAATTTATTTTATTGATAACTATTTTTTTTTGGTAAACTAACATCTTAATATTAGTATGACACAAAAAATAATATAATTAACACTTATAAATTGGGTTGTCATTGTTTTGTCTTTAAAAATATTTCAAAAATATTTAGGAACTAATACATGCCTATCCATCTCAGTAATAAGAAAAAGTAAAACATAAAATCTGATTGAAAAAAAAAAGACCACCACTCCCCCTTCTCGGTATTCTTACTTATCAAGATAAACAAAGTGATTTAAACTTGAGGACCATAGTCTTGATTTTGATGTAGGATTTCTCATCATGATGGAGCTCCTCTAGATGTGAGGAAATGGTCATTGATCTCCAATTTACTCATATAAACAAAGTGATTTTATTTTGAGGACCATATTACTACTTTTGACCTAGGATTCCTCATCATGATCGAGTTCCTTTAGATGTAGAGAAATGGTCATTGATGTGGATGAAATAGCATGGTGATTTTGCATGGTTAGTAATTTTGATTTTGATATTGAATGCATTTGTCAAAAAAAAATCAAAATTTTAACATAATATATATTTTATTAGTAAATTCAATAAACTATATAAATTCTTTAAATTTTCATGTTTAATTGAACTTTTAAATATATTATGTATTCATATAAGAAAATATAACATCACACATATTTATTTTCAATTTCTTACTATAAAATAAACATAAATTCATTTATATTTTTCATCGTATAATGATTTTCTATATTAATAATTATGAAATATATTCAATCTCATTTTTACATATAAAATTTCTCATAATTTCTAATTAAATCTTCTTTTTAATTCTATAATTATAACATAATAATTTATATTCAATTAAGAACCTTTTCTATAACCATTAATTTCAAATTAAACAATCATACAAAATTACTCAATACACATTTCACTCTTTTACAACAATTATAACAACCTTGTTTTTCCCTTGTGATTTCAATTTCACTTGATTATTCTCTGAACTATATGACATGTTTTTGGTACATAAATGGGGACATCATTGCGCCAAGAAGCAATCGTGCATGGAGTAGCAACGATGTCAACTACTGGTTGTAGTTCATGAATATAAACATTTTAACAATCGAGGGAGGTAGGAAATTGCATGGACATGGAGAATCATGGTGGAGTTACAAGTGTGAAATCCTTCGTGTATGTATCAACTTAACATAGCTCTAGTGAAAGGCACACATTATTTAGTCCCATTATCATTACATGTTGGCATCATTTCGTCTGTGCATTTACATCTTTCTGTGCACTAGTGCCCACTCAAACCTACGATAATGTCTCTCTCCATTACCCCATGTTATAGCTTACATATAATATCTATGCATGATTTTGACATAGTGGTATGAATGAAAAAAATGATTTAGTCGTTACGATTGAGCGAAAATTTGAACCCTGTCGTTAGAAACATTACTTCGATCAACAATAGGTAGGTGCATATCACGTTTAATGAGTGCAACAACGTTAGGGTAGAGGGAGTGAAGATCAAGGCCCTAATTGGCATCATTAACACGGACGAAATTCACATACAGTCTTCCAATATGTTGATTCGAGATGTTGTCATAAGAATAGATGGTTTATCATAATCCCATCATTGTCGTGTACATGGATTTATCTGAATTCTTTGTTTTCTTTAAATCGATCTTTATAGTAAAAATGATATGTGTGTGAGATCCATATTTAAGATAAATAATAAATAGAGTTTTAAGATGTATGTGGTAGGAGTACTTATTAAGATTGCTAAAAAAATCTATAGCAGTCATCTTGAATATTTCAATGTTTCATATCGCCAAACTACTAATGGATCTGGTTATGACTACTGTGGATTTTCCCAACAATTTTAATAATAAATAAAGTTTTAGATAAAAATAAATTATTTTTCTGAGAAAGAAAATATTTTATGTTCCAAAAAATGAATACACATATTACATTCTCTAAAAATAAATGCTATTTTCTTGTTATATTTCTCTAAACAACATCATTATTCTTCTTCTAGTGGTCCTACAACTTCTTTCAAAATATCACCCTTAGAGACCATCAAAAAATTTCCATCCATTCTTATTGTACCTAAACTTGATACCTATAATGTCTACACATACACAAAATTGGGACATTTAAATCTTTACATATTCATGAGCGAAGAAAAAACCAAAGGGATAAAGAAGGAATGTAACTCCTCACACAATTGTCCTTCAAAAAAATCTTGTGAGATTAAGGCACCTTCTTCTAGGGATAGAGCTTCCTTAAGAGAGCTCATCCACCATTGCATTGAGCTCCCTAAAAATATGCAAGAAATATGACCACTCAATATCTGAAAAAAAGGAGCGAATCTGATCCAGGAATGGCTAGAGCCTCACCACCTGTAGCTGCACTTTGTCTTTTTCCCAATTGATCACCACCTTGCAGTCCCCCATTACCTGAATTTTCCTCATATTTAAAAATTAACCAAGAAAATAAATGTCCAAATGGAAGCAAATTCTCCTTTCATATTTGTGCCCATACCTAGACCATATCTTACCTTAAAGAAGTGAACTCTTGTAATATGCAAAGCAAGCCCAACCCCACAACGTTGGGGATGCCCATGAATGGCCCCATCGATAACTCCTCAGGGAATAACTTCGATTAAAAGGGGCATTATATGCTTCCTCTACTTAAGTTTCTTTGGATCACTCTTGAACTCATGTACGAGCTTCGAAACCAAGCCCCCCACCATCTCAGGAGGAATGAATTTTTCCTAGAAAATGCATGAATTTCATGCCCACCAAATGAAATATGCAAAGAAACAAGGAAGATATTTGAGGTCCCTAACTTCCAGATCGACCTTCCAACTATAGAGCCAATCCACTAGGTTTCCACTTAGAGCATGCAAACTAATTTTGAAAATAAATGAAACTACAGCCTAAACATGTTGTGCATATAAACAATTATGAAAAAAATGGAGAGTCAACTCTGAATATTTCATGCAAAGAGAGAATTTGTTAGGACCAACACAACCTCTTCTAAGGTTATTTTATGTAACATCCCCGACCTTCACCCACAAGCCTGGCAACGCTACCGTGAAATAACACTTATATAGAATGCATTTAAATGAAATTAAATGACTTAACATAGAGTAAACACATAATTACTGCTACCATACAGAATTAATGGAATTAACAATAATTCATTTACGCAACGGAATTCATGAAAACATACAAGCAGCATAGACATGCAAAACATATAAATTAAGCACAAACTGATACTTATCTTTTAGAATTATGGGTAACACCACCAAATGCGTGCAAATCTTCCATGAACCTCCCAGCCTTAGACTGCGCTACTCATCACTCTCAGCAGTAGATCATCCCCAAGTTGGGACTAAGCTCCACCAGTAAGGGATTCCCAGGCTAGGCAAGGTCAATAGGGAAGTCACACAGTTACATAGGAATGATTATCTCCCAGGAGTCACTTATGCCCACTACTCACAGACTCTCATTCCCAACATGCCTGTCCCATCCCAGGAGTATACACCTTCACTATCCTACAGTCCATCGGCTGCTTCACCTCCCTTGCCTTGGGCTTCAACAACAGGTCGGACCAGAATTCTCAGAGATCTATAGTAGCTACAGGACCCCTTCCAGGAGTTCTCACTTCCTCAACACACTCTCTCACCTGTAGAGAGTTTCTCATAGGCCTGACAACCTGCTTATTCAACTCAATTTTTGACACAATTAGGGAAACTGCAAGAATCAACACGAACATACAACGGACTGCAAGCCACAGACAGTCAAGAACTGCGTGGCCACAATAGCCAACTGAAAAAACAGGTATGGTCTCCCCAAAATGGTGACAGTCAGATGCTAAGGCATAGCAAGGGAAAACAATTACAAGATGCTTCGGGTTTCTCAACCAGAAACAAAGGACGACTTCACGGTTCCTATTTCGGGGATGCGTAAGGGTGTGCAGAGATCCCACGCAGAGGAAAAACAGGTTTAGGTGGAGGACCAGAAAAAAAAAAAACAGAGGTCGATGATGGAGCCCCCGCAAGCTCAGACAAAGGATGTAAAGATGGGAGGTCGAATCCCCGTCACAACTCAATTCTTGGGTTAAATTGCATGTGCATGGGTTGACACATTTCGCCCATGAAGCTGCATGCACTCCATCAAGTATGCGTTCCCTTTTCTAGGAACTTAGGATAAAAATAATACCTTTCACACCACTTTGGGATAATAATAAATTATTATCTCCATGACTTAAGCCCTCAAGATTAGCCCCTCTTCTAATCTTTCATCCCTCTCTCCCTTACCTATCCCTATGGAATCTTAGTCCCCCATCACTCTTTCTTGATGGTCAGTCTACACACAGCGATGTTTATATTTTATTAATAATATGCATGTTTACATATACAAAATCAGGCTCCTGGCCTTGGCATCTTGCTCACCAGCCTAATAAACACATAAGCCTCTCAGCTTATAACCACTCGGCTCACCATCCTATAGAAAAATTTACAATTCTACAGGGGCTCGATCTTGGGGTATTACAATTCCCTCCCCTTATTTTTCCATTGTCCTCAGTGGAAATTTTACACAACATCAACAAGATTTCCAAAATATTCAAAAAGATGCAGGTATTTTTCCCACATAGCATCTTCATGCTCCCATGTCGCGTCCTCGGGACCGTACCAGGTCCACTAGACCTTTACAAGCCTTATGGCTTGATTCTAGAGTTGTTTGCTTTTTTGATCCAATATGCGCACATGATGCACTTGCAAGACACCTTCTTGCTCCACCTGAATCACATTCCAATTGATAACATGATTAGAATCAGGTATATATTTCTTAAGCAATGAAACATGAAACACATTATGTAAAATCATGGATGCAAGTAATGCAAGCATATATGCAACTAGCCTAATCCTTTCTAGGATTTCAAATGGCCCACAAAATATGGCTGCCAAATTGAAGCAGTTTCCCAGCCTGAGGGAACTTCTATTGGCTTTTACTTTCAGGGAAACATGGTCACCCACTTTAAACTCTCTGTGGGTTCTGTTTTTGTCAGCATAACTTTTCTATCTGTCTTGGGCAGCCTTCAAATTCTGCTTAATCTTCAACATTTTCTCTTCCATTTCCTTGAGCAACTCTGGCCCAACTACTGCTCTATCAGCTGGATTATCCCATCTTACTAGAGTATTGCACTTTCTACCACAAAGTGCTTCAAATGGGCTCATCTTCAACGATGCTTGATACCCATTGTTGTAGGCAAATTCTACCAAGTGTAGGTAGTATTCCCATTTCTATGGTTTGTCCATCACATACATCCCCAGTATGTCTTCTATTACTCGATTCACCTGCTCTATCTATCCATCAGACTTAGGATGATAGGCTTTACTGAAGTTCAGATTCGTTCTGAACCCCTTGAATAACCCTTTCCAGAAATTCGAGGTAAATTTCGGGTCTCTTTTAGACACAATTGTCTTGGGAATTTCGTGCAATCGTGCCACTTCCTTCATAAAGATGTCGGCAAAATCCGTTGCCTTGTGAGTAGTATTTAATGGAATAAAATGGGCAGCTTTCGTAAGATTTTCCACCACCACCATGATTGAATCATGATGCTTGCCTATTCTAGGAAATCCTGTGATGAAATCCATTGTAACTACTTCCCACTTCCACTCAGGAATGGGTAAAGGTTGCAACAATCCTGTTGGGTGCCTGTGTTCAGCTTTAAACTTCTAGCACTCCATACATCTAGCGATGTATTCAACAATCTATTTCTTCATACCTAGCCAAAAGTAATGGCTCTTGACTACTGCCACAGTTTTCTGATATCCAGGGTGCCCAACATAAGGTACATTGTGCATTTCTTTCAAAATCGCAAGTTTCAAATACTGAAGATTAGGCACATAAACTCTGTTTTTGTACAGGTGTGTTCCATCAGCTCCAAGATTGTAATCTTCCACTCCTTGCAGAGTCTTACCTTATTGTAGCTTCGCTACCAATTTCCTGTACTGCAAGTCTGCGCTTGCAGCTTCCAAAACTCTACCCTTTATATCGGTTTGATACATGCTAATGGTTGTAGCATGTAATTCCTGTACCCTCCTGCTGAGTGCATCAACCACTTTATTCTTCTTCCCTTTGATATGCTTGATATCAAAATAGTACTAATAGAAAAACTCCAACCACCTACTTTGTCTAGCATTCAAGGTTGGCTGATCAAACAAGTACTTCAGACCATTATGGTCTATCCTCAATTCAAACCTCCTTACCATGAGGTAATGTCTCCATTTCCTCAGAGCGTGAATGATGGCCTCCAACTCCAAATCATGAGTTGCATAGTTCTTTTAGTTCTCTTTCAACTTTATGGATTCATAATAGATTATGAATCCATTATGACTGAGGACTCCTCCCAGTCCTTCTTTGCATGAATCTGTACATACTACGAAATCTTCATTCGGATATACAATCCTCAGTATTGGAGCACTGGTTAAAAAATGCTTCAATCGATGGAATATTCTCTCACATTATTCTGTCCATAGAAACTTCATCTCCTTCTTCTGCAAAGATGTGATAGGGTGAGCTATCCTTGAGAACCCTGCAATGAAACTTCTGTAATAACCAGGTAGACCCATAAAGGATCTGAATTCTGTCACTTTATTTGGCATTGACCATTCTCTGATGGCCTGAATATTCTCAGGATCTACAACTATCCCATCCTTCTAAATAATATTCCAAAAATAATGGATCTACTCTTGATAAAATGAGCATTTGCTCAACTTGGCATATAGTTGGTGCTCTCTTAGCACCTGCAACACCATCCTCATATGTTGTTCATTCTCTTCCTTCGACTTGGAATACACCAGATGATCTAGATTTTATGATCAGAACGAAATGACTACAGATTATTAACAGGTTCTTGACACAAAATAACAGAGATACAACAAAACTGGTTTTCTATTCAATAAGGAAATAAGATGAAACTATAAAATGCAGTGGAAACAAGTTGGCTAGAATGGTGGCGGCTTATCTCTGAGAAGAGATGTGACGGTTGCGCTCATTTGCAAGAAGCTGATTACAATGAGGATCTGAAGGTATTTTTACAATAAACCAGATTGCCAAAAACCCTAGACATCCAAAAACCTAACCCTAGGAGATGAAGC
>SNQJ01S0060385.1:41000-57092 GCA_010110895.2 Picea sitchensis
GTTGATCAAGGAGGTTGTCGATTCGGGGAATCGAGTATCGGTTTCTGATTGTGATTTTATTCAGTGCCCGGTAATCAATGCAAAGTTGTCAGGTTCCATCTTTCTTCTGTACCAACACAATTGGGCTCCCACACGGTGATGAGTTGGGACGGATGTGCCCCTTGTTGAGTAGTTCTTAGATCTATCACTTGATCTTCTCATTCTCTAACAGAGAGCGGCGACAGACTGGCCCATTGGGAAGCAGTGCGTTGGGGGTCAGATCAATGGGGTCCTTGAATTGACAGTGTAAAGGTATCCCAGTAGGTGAGGAGAAGATATCCGAGTATTCTTCCACGACTTTATCTACTTTCCTCTTCTATGTGGAGAGGTCAGCCATATAGACCCTGGATGTGGCTGTGATCTTTTGCTTATTCTGAGAGCGAATGACAAAGAAGAAAAACTTCCCCATCTAAGAGATGTCCTTCCTACATTCCTTAGCAGAGATCAAGGAAATAGCACTAGGTGGGACTACCTTGGGTATCATGTACAATTTCTTGTTCAAAGTAATAATAACACTACAAGGCCTAGACTCATATACAACATGATGTTTCCATAAATAAGGTTGGCCCAAAAGAACATCACAAACTTCGAGAGGAGAAACATCACATAATACCTCATCTTTTAAGGGTTTGATGTCATACGACAGTCGACACTGTTGGATGACGCAGAGATCGCTTCCTTGGTGGAGCCATCTAATGGTGTAGGGTTGTGGGTGTGACATTGTCGGTAGGGCCAACCACTTGATGACCTCTGCTGAGATGAGGTTTTTCTGGCTATCGCTATCCATGATGAAGTGTAGTGGGGTGCCTTTTATCGACATCTATGAATGGAAGAGGCACTCTCCTTCTTCTGGCTCATCTGGTTCACCAGAATGGAGCTTGGCGGTAGCAATAGTGGCACTGGGTTTCGTGTCAATGTTCGTCTTCCCATTTCTGGTTCTGGATCAGAGTTAGAACCTACATCTGATTCATAGGCTTTCACTTCGGCCACCAACAACTACTTTGAGTGTTAGTCAACAGTGTTATGCCAAGGGCTCTTATGGAATTCGCACCACTTCCTGGTATCTTTCATTGTCTTTCCAGTGTCCTTCTTTGCTTGCAGCTTGGACTGGTTGTCCTGATACTATCCATATTTTCTCTGTCCTTTGTTCTGTGGGTTGGGGCCGCCCTTTCTTGGATTTTTTTGTGCGGGGTTCCCAGGCCCAAATTGTCGCGTCTTTTGTTTGAGCTTCTGCTCGATTTTGATGACATATCAGTAGTTTGCACCCAAGGATGAGATGTCCAGAAATTCCATTTCGGTTTGGATGTATCTATGCAGAGCACCACAATAATTTATTACTATATGTCGCTCTGAATCTTTGATACCCATCTTGGTGCTCAAGGTATGGAAGATATTTGTGAAATCTAGCATTGTTTGGTCTCTTTCTTGCCACAGTGTGGTTGATTTGGTATACAAGTCATCATAGCTTTCGACAGGGTAGTATTGTTCCTTAATATCATCCCTAAAGGATTCCCAGGTGGTTGTGACTATGAATAATGAGGGTTCCTCTATTTCCTTTTTCTCACATAAAGTTTCCCACCAATCTTTGACATGGGGAACGGCTTTGAGGAGCGCAAAAGTAATATTTTCTCTATTCGAAAAGTTATGGACAGAAAAATACCCTTATAGTAGATTCAACCACTTGTCTACAACATATGCATCTATATGACCTTCAAATATAGGAAAATCGAAGTTTATTTGTACCTTGAAGGGGGCAACGCCTTCACTCAAAGAAGATGCATCGCCTGTTGGTAGCTGCTGAAGGATTTGCACAAAACTATCCATCATCTCATTCCTTTGTTGCGTTAGGGATTCCTAAATCAACAGTTTGAAAGGATCTTATGTCCCATCATATTTATTTTCTCTTTCCATGAGAGGTCTCTTGGGCATGTGATAGCTATTGTCCTAAAGAGAAACAAGCTCGAGACCCAACTCTTTGTACTCCGACCTCGTTGGGGACATGCATTAAGACGACAAGGAGCAGACCACTCTAATACCACTGATCCGGATTTTATGAGTAGAAAGAAATGACTATAGATTATTAACATGTGCTTAAGACAAAATAACATAGATACAATAAAACTAGTTTTCTATTCAATAAGGAAATAAGCTGAAACTGTAAAATGCAGCGGAAACAAGCTGGCTGGAATGGTGGCGACTTATCTCTGAGAAGAGATGTGACGGCTGCGATCATTCGCAAGAAGTCGATTACAATGAGGCTTTGAAGGAATTTTTACAATAAACTGGAATTCCAAAAACCCTAGACATCCAAAAACCTAACCCTAGGAGATGAAGCGCCAAAATTCATGTGGGCCCCGTTTGGGTAAGTTAGTACATCAACTTCCCAGGGTCGTAAATTTTGCATACAATCTCTGTTTTAGGCGCATGATATCCCGTTGGAAAGGTATCATTGAGGAAATTTATTTTGGGTTCTCATTCATTCCTTTGGAAATCATTGAGAATCTCGATCCAAACAAACCTTCATTTAGGCCCTCAAAATGGCCCTCGAAGTTAAAACTGCTAAAAATAGTAAATTGCCAAAATTTCCAGAAATTTGTTTTGAGACAGTTGGAAAAGGTGGGTGGCCACTGATATCCACCTAGGTCAATCCTCCCTCCTTAGGAAGAAATGGTATCCATTGCATTGAGTTCCCCCATCAGATGAGTAAATTTATGCTGAATTTGGCCCTGGGTGAGCCACTTGCCTTGGTGCAGGAGTTGCCCTGCTTTGACGACTCAATTAAGCTGGATCCTTTGTTGTCGAGTGCCCTTAATTTGTGTGTACACAATATGATCATGGGATTCCTGTAGTATGCATTTGGGGTTGAGCTCTGTTGGTTTCATCTCTTCTGCTACTTTTGAGGTGTCCAAAAATGGTGGGAAATAAGGGCAAAGGAGATCCACGTTGAACACTGGGTGCAGGCCAAGGAAAGGAGGAATGTTGAGATCAAAAGAATTATCCCCCATGGCCTTGGTGATGGTGTAAATCCCATAACAGAGTGGGAAAAGATTCCAATGGGGTCCTGTAAGGCATTCTTTCTGTAAGTGCAACCAAACTTTGTCGCCCACCTGAAACTTATGTGGCACCTGATGTTGATCATGGCACTGCTTGTACTTGTCATTGGACTTCTATAGGATCTCCTAAACCTGTTGGAGGATGTGCTGGATCTGCTCAATGAACCGAGTGGCTTTGTCATATTTAGTTGGAGTGGGAGATAAGTTGGTTGAGGTGACCGCAAGAGGAGGTGCAACATCTATGGGACCCAATGGTTGGAATCCCAACCCCACCTAAAAGGGGTTGTGGTCAGTTGAGCTATGAAGGGCTCAGTTGTAGCTATGCTAGACATAGGGAAGGCTCTCATCCCATGTGAGAGGGTTCTTGTAATTATACATGCGAAGGATATGCACAATCATTCAATTTACGACCTCAATTTGGCCATCTGTCTGGGGGTGGAAGGCCGTGGATTTGGTGAGCTTGGTGTCTAGCAATGACTATAGGCTCGAACAGGATGTGCTGATAAATTGATTGTCCTGATATGAAACAATGGTTTGTGGGATTCCAAAATGTACCTAGAATCGTTCAAAGAAGAGCTTGGTTGTGGCCTCTGATGTGATGCTCTTCTTGCAGGCAACCAGAATCACCATCTTAGAAAAGAAATCAAAAACCATAAAAACACAGTCATTTCCCTGCTTGGTTGATGGGAGGCCTGACATGTAGTCCATTGAGATGGATTCCCATGGCCTGTCAGGAATAGGAAGAGGGGTGTACATGCCCTATTTATTAGTGGTCGGTTTGGCAATAGTGCAGGAAGTGCAGGACCTGATATACTTGTTGACCTCCTGTCGAAGTTTCGGCCAGTAGAAATGATTCTGTAGCATCTCCACTATCTTTTAGATGCTGAAGTGTCCTACCACCTGAATGTAGTGGGATTCCCAGATCAGATTCACTCGCTCGCTTGATGGAACATAGATATGGCCCAGACGACACAACAACCCATCCTGAAGATAGAAATTATCGACAACTGGGTTTGCACCCAACATTTGGTAGGTGGTGGCAAAGTCCGGGTCTATCTCATAGAGTTGGGGCCATCTCGAGGTCTCATGACCACAAGATTCTAGCACCGTGGTGAGTGTCGCAACTGGCGATCTGCTGAGGCAATCAACGATGCAATTGGTGCTTCCTGTTTTATACTTTATGTTGAGGTGGAATTGCTGCAATTATGTGGACCACTTTTGATGGTAGTCATTCTACAATTTTCCTTGTGTCTATATGAACTGCAGTGGCTTATGATCAGTGTGGATGACTGTCTCCTTCCCAAGAATCTAATGTCTCCACTAGCGGTAGGCTTGCACAATGGAGTACATTTATTTTTCATAAGTAGGGTACTTATGGACAACATCTAATAGTGTCTCACTATGATAGGCCACGGGGTGGTTGTGATGAGTGTGAACAACGCCCACAAGATAGTATGAAGCATCTCTCTTGATCTCAAAGGGTTGCTGCAGGTTTGGTAGTGAAAGTACTGGGGTTGAGCACAAGCGTTACTTCAAATCATCGAACAATTGTTGTTGGGACTGTCCCCATGAAAATTTAGACTTACCACCACCCCTGGTTATTTGGTTGAGGGCCCATGCAATATGGAAGAATCCCAACATGAACCTGCGGTAGAAATTGGCAAGGCCCAAGAATCTTCGAAGCTCGGTGAGTGTGGCTGGGGCTGGCCAGTCACAGATGGCTTGGATATTGGCTGGGTCCTAATGTATGCCATGTTGATCAATGATGTAGCCCAGGTAATGGACCCTGTCCATGCCGAAGGAGAATTTTCCCAAGTTGGCGTATAGCTTGTGTTGTTGCAGGGTGTGCAAAACCTGCTCAATATGCTGCAAGTGTTCGGCCCGAGTCTTGCTGTAAATGAGAATGTCATCCAGATAGACCACTACAAAATTATTGGTGAGTGGTCGCAAGATATCCTCCATCATCCTCATGAAAGTGGTTGGATCATTTTTCAAACCAGAGGGCATGACCAACCATTCAAAAAGGCCTTCCTTTGACTTGAAGGCGATCTTCCATACATCTGTCTGTTCTATGAGGACCTAGTTGTAGCCAGACTTCAAATAAATATTAATGAATTATTTGGCCCCCGTGAGTTGATCAAGGAAGTCGTCGATTCGGGGAATCGGGTATCGATTTCTGAGTGTGATTTTATTCAGAGCCCGGTAATCAATGCAGAGTCGCCAGGTTCCATATTTCTTCTATACCAACACGATTGGGATACCGCATGGTGATGAGCTGGGACAGATGTGCCCCTTGTGGAATAGTTATTGGATTTGTCACTTGATCTCCTCATTCTATAATAGAGAGCGGCGATAGACTGGCCCATTAGGAAGCGGTGCGTCGGGGGTCAGATCGATGGGGTGCTTGACCTGACAGTGCAGAGGTACCCCAGTAGGTGAGGAGAATATATTTGAGTATTCTTCCATGACCTTATCTACTTTATTCTATTGTGTGGAGAGGTCGGCCACAGAGACCCTGGATGTGGCTGTGATCTTTTGCTTATTTTGAGAGAAAATCACAAAGACAAAAAACTTCCCCATCTGAGAGATGACCTTCCTGCATTGCTTAGCAGATATCAAGGAAATTACACTATGTGGGACTGCCTCGGGTATCCTGTACAATTTCCTATTCAAATTAATAATAACACTACAAGGCCTAAAATCATATACAACATGAAGTTTCCATAAATAAGGTTGGCCCAAAAGAACATTTCAAACTTCAATAGGAGAAAAATCACACAATACCTCGTCTTTAAAGGGCTTGATGTCGTACGCCAGTCGACACTGTTGGCTGACGCAAAGATCTCTTCCTTGGCGGAGCCATCCAATGGTGTAGGGTTGTGGGTGCAGTGTTGTCAGCAGGGCCAGTTGCTTGATGACCTCGTCTGAGATGAGGTTCTTCTGGCTACCAATATCCACGATGAAGTGCAATGGGGTGCCTTTTACCCACATCTGTGAATGGAAGAGGCACTCTCCTTCTTCTGGCTCGTCTAGTTCACCAGGCTGGAGCTTGGTGGTAGCAATAGTGGCACTGGGTTCTGTGTCAATGATCCACATTCCCCTTTCTAGTTCTAGCTCAGAGTCGGAACCTGCATTTGATTCAGAGTATTTCACTTCGGCCACCAACGACTGCTTTGAGCGACAGTCAACAATGTTATGCCAAGGGCTCTTATGGAAGTCGCACCACTTCCCGATATATTTCTTTGTCTTTCCGGTGTCCTTCTTTGCGTGCGGCTTGGATTGGTTGTCTTGATACTGTCCATATTTTCTTTGTCCTTTGTTTTGTTGGTTGGGTTAGCCCTTTCCTAGATTTTGTTGTGAGGGGTTCCCAGGCCCAATTTGCCGCATATTTTGTTTGAGCTTCTGCTTGGTTTTGACGACATATCGGTAGGCCGCGCCCAAGGATGAGATGTCAAGAAATTCCATTTCAGTATGGATGTATCTATGCAGAGCAAAATCATACTTGAGCACCATATGTCTCTATAAATATTTAATACCCAGCTTGGTGTGCAAGGTATGAAAGATATTTGTGAAATCTGGCACTGCTTGGTCTCTTTCTTGTCACAGTGTGGTCCATTTGGTATACAAGTTTCCATATCTTTTGACAGGGTCATATTTTTCCTTAATAGAATTCCCTAAGGATTCGAAGGTGGTTGTGATTGTAAATAATGGGGGTTCCTCTATTTCATTTTGCTCACAGAAAGTTTCCCACTAATCTTTGACATGGGGAATGACTTTGAGGAGCGCAAAAATACTCTTTTCTCTATTTGAAAAGTTATGGATAGAAAAATACCCTTCTAATAGATTCAACCACTTTCCTACAACATATACGTCTATATGACCTTCAAATATAGGAATATATAAGTTTATTTCTACCTTGAAGGGGGCGGCGCCTCCGCTCAAAGAAGATGTGTCACCTATTGGTGGCCACCGAAGGATTTGTGGGAAACTATCCATCATCTCATTCCTCTATTACGTGAGGGATTCCTCAATCAATAGTTTGAAGGGATCTCNTTTTTTTTCTCCTTCCATGAGAGGTCACTTGGGTGTGTGAGAGATTTTGTCCTCAAGAAAAACAATATCGAGACCCAACTCTTTGTACTCCGACTTCGTTGGGGACATGTATTAAGATGACAAGGAGAAGACTGCTCTGATACCACTGATACAGATTTTATGAGAAGAAAGAAATGAATAGATATCATTAACAGGTTCTTAACACAAAATAACAGGATACAGTAAAACTAGTTTTCTATTCAATAAGGAAATAAGTTGAAACTGTAAAATGCAGCGGAAACAAACTTGTTGGAATGGTGGCGGCTTATCTTTGAGAATAGATGTGACAATTGCAATCATTCGCAAGAAGCCAATTACAATGAGGCTATGAAGGCCTTTTTACAATAAACCAGAATGCCAAAAACCCTAGACATCCAAAAACCTAACCCTAGGAGATGAAGTGCCAAAAGTCATGTGAGCCTCATTTGGGTAAGTTAGTACATCAACTTCCCAGGGTCGTAACTTTTGCATACGATCTATGTTTTAGGCACATGATAGGCCGTTGGAAAGGTATCGTCGAGGAGATTAATTTTGGGGGATCAATCATCCTTTTGGCTATTATTGAGAAGATCGATCCCGAAAAACCTTCATTTAGGCTCTCAAAATGGCCCCGGAAGTTAAAACTGCTAAAAATAGTAAATTGCCAAAATTGCCAGAAACCTGTTTTGAGATAGTTGGAAAAGGTGGGTGGCCATCGATATCCACCTGGATCACCAGAATTTCATCCAGGAAGACTATGACAAACTTGTCTATATATTCCTTGAATACACCATTCATCATGCACATAAAAACAACGGGTGTGTTCGACAGCCCAAACAACACCACTGTGAACTCGTAATGACCATACCTTGTTCTAAATGAGGTCTTGCTGATTTATTTATCCTTTATCCTTACCTGGTGATATCCCGACCTGAGTTCTATCTTTGAAAATATCTTCACATCCTTCAACTGATTAAAGAGATCGTCGATCCTCGACAGAGGATACTTGTTCTTTATAGTTGCTACATTCAATTGTCTGAAATCAATGCACAATCTCAGTGTGACATCCTTCTTCTTCACGAATAGGACTAGGGCACCCCAAGGTGACACACTTGGGCGTATATACCCCTTCTTCTGCAGCTCTTCAAGCTACAACTGTAGTTCTTTAAGCTCTGGCGTACTCATCCTGTAAGGAGCTTTCGATAATGAAGATGCTCCAGGCATCAAGTTTACAGAGAAGTCAATATCTCTCTTCAGGGGTATTACTGGTACCTCCTGGAATACATCTCCAAACTCTTTTAGTACCGCATGATTTTCAATACTTGACACCTTATCCTTAGGTGTGTCTTTCACATGGGATGCAAATAATTGACAGCCTTTCCTGTAGCACTTCATCAGCTGCATTGTTGAGATTTCTCTGATAGCAACAACTATGGGAATTCCTTGGACTATTTTTCGATTTCCCTCCTCATCTAGACAAGTTAATGCTTTATTAGGATAGTCCAATATGGCATGGTGTTGGTCCAACCAATCCATCCCAATTAGAGATTCATAAGAACCTAAAGGCAAAATGTTCAATTTGGCCCTTGTACTCAGCCCATTAATGTCCACCAGAAAATACTTAATCAATTCCGTAACCCTTCTCTTGGTTCTTGTAGACAGCTACACTAACCAAAATTTCCCATGTTTTCTTCTCAAAAATTGGAAACTTTCCACCACTCTAGGATCTATATAACTATGGCTAGCCCTTGAGTCAATTAAAATAGTAAAGGCATGGTTATTGATCATACCTTCAACTTCAATCATGTGTGACTGATATTCAACTTGCTTGTTGTCCAGGGTTGTGTAGATCCTTGGCATTCTACTTCCCATGTCGTCCACTGTTCCAGCCTGATGTACATTGTGGACAACTCTCACTTTATCATCTCTGTGGGGCCAATCTCTGTACCTATGGTTCACTTTACAACCCCAACATTCCATAGGTGGTGGTCTTGGAATTTGCCCACCCACTTCAGCCTTCCTAGGCTCTCTAAAACCTGACTTACCTTGAAACCTATTCCTGAAAAAGGGTGGTTTGTTTCCCTTTTTCCTTTGCTCTTTCTTAAACTTCTTCTGGTCATCCCAAGCCTTCCGAAAAGTAGGATTTTCTCTTTGTTGTTCATATAAGAATTTTTCCCTCTTTATCGTTTCTTCCATAGTCTTAGGGTCATCATATTGAATATTGTCACCAATGGAAGGTGGAAATCCACTTAGATACCTCTGAATTTTGGCAGTATCATCTTTGATTAACGACACATACTTCAGCAATTCCAAAAATCTTCGTTCGTATTCATCAATGGTCAGGTTGCCCAGCTTGAATTCAAAGAACTCTTTCATCTTTTTGTCATAGTATCTATTAGTCAAATATTTCTTCTCGAAATATTTCTTCAATTATTTCCAAGTGATATCCTTCTCTCTAATGTGTTGCACCTATACAAGTTGATCCCACCACATGGATGCTTTTCCTTTCAGTTGATACATTGCAATTCTTCCTTCTGCATGAGAGGAATAATTCTGCAGTTGGAAGTATTTCCTCATGCCAAGAATCCATGTTTCAACATCTTCCTCCTTCATGTGCTCTCCATCAAACGTGGGAGGCTTAATCTTGTTCATCTCGCCCTTCAGTTCATCCACTCCAGATATCCTAAGTTTTCTGGTAGGATATGGGATTGAAATTATGTGTACCTCCTTATTGGAATGTTTCAGGGAGTGATGACGATGCCTGCTAGCACTTCTAGATCTTCTTTTCCTCTCAGGGGTCCTGCGAATCCCTGTTTTGCTTGAGTCACTCTTCTTATCCAATTTCCTTTCGATTATTTCCAGGCTCCGCATCAACTTCAAGTTGAATTCTACCCATTGATCCCTAGAATTCACGAGCTTCCTTCTATCTGCTCGACGAGTTTGGGATTCTTTCTGCAATCATTCAATGATTTTCATCATATGCCCATCCTTATCTATGTCTTCTCCATGTCCATTGGAGTTCGATCCTTCAACTCCCAAGTGGACGTCCATTCCTTTTGCTTCACTCTCGGATTTGGAAGCAGTCCATGTCTCTTCCATTTCTTTGCACTCAGTGGAAACTCTATTCGGTTTTGGCACTCTTTAAACTTCTACAAACACAACGTGCAAACAAATGGAATTTGTCAAGACATCATTCCTTAACAAATCCCACAGCATTCATAAACAAATATGCTTCAAGAAAATGTTCAGTTTTCATGAATTTTCCGAGCTCTGCTCAACTCTGTGATAATTTTCAGGCATTAGCCCCTTTTCTCAGGCCTCAACCCACGTGATCATGGGCCAGACCAATCGTTAGATCCATAGGTGCTTAATTAGAACTTCGGGTTCCAAAATCTTCATAATACATCACAACAGATTCTCGGAGTTCTGATTTAACGAAATCACGAAGTAGGGTGGATCAATGGTCCACGTCTACCCAACATTCAATGACTGACAATCGCTGTGGAACTTTTTCCATCGAAGCTTCGGGACTTCGGTTTCCATTTCAATCTCGCGACTTCCAAACTTCCGACTTCTCTCTCCTTCAAGCCCACATAGTAAAGTTGTCACCGTCTAAGGCAATGGAACACGATACGCTTAGGAAGGTCCACGTCACACCAGGCGACATCATCCGACCCCACCACATCTAACCTTTCACTTCGAAACTTTCAGGTTTTGAGAGTTGGTGCATCAACACTTTCCCCTTCTCCCGATTTATGCAGTCCCGAACTCTCCCTAGATAATCGACAGTCCTCATCTCTCCCACCTCCAACGGTCTAGATTCACTTCGCGATACTTCACTTCTAGAGTGTTCACCTCCCTTCCCTTCCAATCTCTTGACTTTGCGAATTTCGAAGGGTTCTCACGATTAAACCATGCGCGACTTATCATGATCTAATGGTCAAGCTCCCCCTCAGAGCTATGGTGTAGATCTCTTCCGGGACCTCAGAGCTTCGGACTTCGAAATTTTTTTCCTCAGTGCACTCCGCTTCTCTTGATTGCCGAACTCCTAAATCACGACCTACTGTGAGATCCAATGGTGAGACTTCTTCCCAGATCTACGGCATAGATCTCCTTCGAGACTTCGGTGCTTCGGGGCCTCAACCTTTCTCATCGCTTGCATCCCGTTTCACAGAAATCGCGAAGTCTGAAGGGCTTCCAGGTTAACCTTCTATGCTTTCTCCAAATCTGATTGTTGTGAAGGCTTCCCCTTCTCTCAAACATATCCTATGGCTAGCCTTACTCTATGGCCCCAATACCACGTCTATTGTGGTTTTACAATACCGCTTCCCCTCCTAAGCTGCGTAGCATGGCCAAGTAACCCCTTGGCTCTCAGGAATGCTTCTGAGGTCCAAAATTGGTTCCTCCTAGCACAATTTCTACTTGAAAACTTGGGTCCAAATATCGCTTCTCCAACCCATCCAGGCTCAACACTGTAACACTTCTCTCTGATACCAGATTGTAACATCCCCATCCTTCACCCACAAGTCGGGAAACGCTACCACGGAATAACACTTATATAGAATGCATTTAAATGAAACTAAATGACTTAAAAAGAGTAAACACATAATTACTGCTACCATACAGAATTAATGGAATTAACAATAATTCATTTACGCAACAGAATTCATGAAAACATACAAGCATCACAAACATGCAAAACATATAAATTAAGCACAAACTGATACTTATCATTTATAATGATGGGTAACACCACCAACCGTGTGCATACCTTCCACGAACCTCCCAGCCTTAGACCGCGTTGCTCATCACTCTCAGTAGTAGGTCACCCCTGAGCTGGGACTAAGCTCCCCTGGCAAGGGATTCCTAGGCTAGGTAAGGTTAATAGGGAAGTCATGCAGTTACAGAGGAAGTATTCTCTCCCAGGATTCCTATAGTCCATCGAATGCTTCACCTCCCTTGCCCTGGGCTTTAGCAACAGTGTGGACCAGAATTCTTAAAGCTCTATAGCAGCTACAGGACCCCTTCCAGGAGTTCTCACTTCCTCAACACACTCTCTCACCTGGAGAGAGTTGCTCATAGACCTGACAGCCTGCTTCTTCAACTCAATTTCTGACAATCTCAGGGAAACCGCAAGACTCAACACGAACATACAATGGCCAGTAAGCCACACACAGTTAAGAAATGTGTGGCCACAACAACCAACTGGAAAAATAGGTATGGGCTCCCCAAAATGGTGACAGTCAGACGCTAAGGCATAGCAAGGCACAACAATTATAGGATGCTTTGGGTTTCTCAACCAACAATATAGGACAAATTCACAGTTCCGGTTTTGGTGATGTATAAGGGCGTGCAAAGGTCCCACGCAAAGGCAAAATGGGTTCAGGCGGAGGACCAAAAAACAAAACACAGAGGTCGATAATGGAGCCGCCACGAGATCCGACAGAGGATAAAAAGATGGGAGGTTGAACCCCCATCACGTCTTAATTCTTGGGTTAAATTGCATGTGCCTAGGCTGACACTTGTCGCCCATGAAGTTGCATTCACTCCATCAAGTATTTGTTCCCTTTTCCAGGAACTTAGGATAAAATTAATACCTTTCACACCAATTTGGGATAATAATAAATTATTATCTCCATGGCTTAAGCCCTCGATCTTAGCCCCTCTTCCAACCTTTCAGCCCCCTCTCCCTTACCTAGCCCTGTGGAATCTTAGTCCCCCATCACTCTTTCTTCATGGTCAGTCTACACACAGTGATGTTTATATTTTATTAATAATCTATATTTTTACATATACATAATCAGGCTCCTAGTCTTGGCATCTAGATCACCAGCCTAATAAACACATAAGCATCTCAACTTATAACTACTCGGCTCACCAGCCTATAGAGAAATTTACAATTCAGCAGGGGCTCGTTCTTGGGGTATTACATTTTCCCATGTCAAAAAATTATTCTCGAGAGGCAGCCAGATGAATACCTTCACCTTAAGAGGAAATTAATTATTTAAATGAAAGACCATAACCACTTCCTCTCTCCCAAGAAATTTTCTTCTACAATGGCTAAGTATCCTAGCTTAGTCATATAGTTTCTTGTTTCCTCATTCTTCGACCAACATAATGACTCGTCCTCCTCTTCCTATAGCCTAATGAACTTTGATCTCATATTTATATTATAACAAGACCATTCCTCTTCTTTGACACCATCTAGCCCCGAGTCTATCATCGTCATCCATTCACTAGGACCATAAGGAACATGTCCCTAGTCCTTAGCTTCCCATAATGAGAATATTCCTTGTTTATGAATGTTAAATTTTGAGCTTGATTTCTTAAGCAGAGTAATTATTTTATTTTCTTCAATACTTTCATTCCAACTTAATACACTTCAACAATACCAAATCATGATCGAATAACAATAACTATGTAGATAAGTAAGCATGCACATCAACAACACATATACCCTAGGGAAACCCTGTAGAGGGATAAAAACCCCAGCAAACGATATTCCTTTATTGCATTAATAATGTAAGATCACTTAAAAATATCCACCATGAATGTTCTTCTCTTAAAGAGCTTGCCAAGATGACTCTGACCTGACAAAGACCTAAAATACCTTGCTGAAATACACCTCGGATATGCTGCCTCTTTGTCACTGATATGTGCCACTATTGCTTTCTCCCTTAACCTGCATATCAAAACTGTGTTGAAGAGAGGGGTCGACCTCTGCTTATATAGGTTGAAAAGGAGAAGAGGAGAGACTCGAAATAATAACCTCTTTGCATGCTTTAATCATAACTCAACTTCATACTTTAGTTCGAACTTAGAACTAGACTTGAGACTAGTATACTTTAGTTCGAAAATAGAACTAGTCTTGAGTCTTCAGTTACAACTCAACATTTCACTTTAGTTCGAAAATATAACTAGACTTGATACTTTAGTTACAACTTAAAATTACACTTTAGTTAAAAAATAGAACTAGGCTTAGGACATCAGTTACAACTCAACATTACACTTTAGTTCAAAAATAGAACTAGACTTAGGACTTTAGTTACAACTCACCCGTGACTTGGCATGCATGTGTACTAACTTAGTATGCACGCATGTGTACTAACTTAGTATGCACATGACATGCTTGCATCTAGTGCAAGTCATGCATGAAACATGCATGTGGACATGCATGGAAGATGCATGTGGACATGCATGTAGTGCATTTCATGCATGCAACATGCAACAAGAAACTGGACAGGAATGTAGTGCATGTCATGCATGCAACATGCAACATGCGACAAATTGACAACAAAGTATTTGACTTAGACATGCAACTTTGACTTCTACAACTCGACTCTTTACAAGGAAATTCAAAATTCTCTTCATGGTGGATAATGTTACATGTGCCAACGCACTAGATCAATACATTTATATCATTTGCAATATTAGGAATATTGTTTGTTTCTAGCTCATAGGAATTTTATATTCAAACTAACTTTTTCTAGATGCCTGGACTTTTGCTCATGGATCACAAGGTTTGACTAGGCTCATAGATGTTATACGTCCCCCCTGACTTTTGCGCTAGTCTGTCAATGCTCACAGAGGTTGTACATTCCCCCTGACTTTTTCACTAGATTGTCTATGCTCACAGAGGTTGTACATTCCCCCTGAGTTTTTCATTAGACTCACATAGCATCTCGTTCGTCCTGACTTTTGGTTTGACTCACATAGGTTGTATGTTCCCCCTAGCTTTTGTCAATACCTCACAAGATTGGTTGATTCTCCAAATCTCCCTGGCTAGCCTCAAGGTAGCCCATATGGCCTCTCATTGGAGAATGACTGTCGATGCTACCAAATTTAACACTCCCTCTCAGCGAGGGAGTCATTCTCAACCACACCAAGCTTTCCTCTCAGCTGCACAAACTGTCTCGAGGTCAGAGGCTTGGTCAGGATATCAACTACCTGCTTGCTCGTGGCTATGTACTGTAACTTTACAGTTTTTCTCTGGACCAAGTCTTGGATGTAGTGGTACCTCATGTCAATATGTTTTGACCTGTCATGAAATACTGGGTTCTCTGTCAATTTTATGCAACTTTGATTATCACAGTGAACCACTGTCGTCTCGAGCTTGTCTCCAAAAAACCCAGAAACCAATTTTCTGAGCCATACTGCTTCCTTGCTAGAATCACTTGTTGCAATGTACTCAACCTCTGTTGTACTCTGTGCAATGGATCCCTACTTCCAGCTTGACCAAGAGATCATAGCGGATCCTAAACTAAAGAAATATCTGGAAGTACTCTTCCGATCCACTGGGCTTCCTGCCCAGTCAACATCTGCATACCCATGCATAAATAAACCATCATTGGATGTATATCTCATACCATAAGTAATGGTCCCTCTGAGATATCTCAAGATGTGCTTTGCTGCCACCCAGTGTCTCTGTCTCAGTTCATTCATGAATTGACTCATTGCAATCACTGCATAACATATATCTGGCCTAGTGTGGATCATGTACATCAATGATCCAATCAACTGCCTATACATGGTGGGACCCACCAAATCTGAACCTGTATTAGAATCATGCATCTTCCTCAGGTTGGTAATCATCGGAGTAGACATGGATTTGAAATCCATCATACCAAACCTCTTTAGTAGATCCACTGTGTATTTTCCTTGTGCCAGAAATATCTCGCCCTGTCTTTGTCATACTTCCAATCCTAGGAAGTAATGCATCAAGCCTAAGTCTTTCATCTCGAATTCTGAGGTTAGCTCCCTCTTACACCAGGCCATTAGCCCTTCATCTCATGTTAGAAAGAGATCATCAACATATTGGATTAGTGTTGGTTGTGGAGCCTAATTATCTTCCTGATTTAGAGGTCTTTTACTTTCAGTCGTGTTTATACCCCATGAAGTATTTACACCCCAGAAGTATGTACACTCTTCC
>SNQJ01S0060386.1:0-37353 GCA_010110895.2 Picea sitchensis
AAGTGTGGCAATGTTCAGGTACAACAAATCTATCTACATGATCAAAAGGTATGTTATATTCTTGTTTGTAATTGGATGTTGGTGATTGTGTGAGATATGGTTATGGGAGATTGAGTATTTTCCATGGAGGGACTATTGGTTGTATGGTATATATTGTATGAGACAAATCTACTGAGGTACAGTGCTGGTATATTTGTTGTTTTCCATTGACACGCTTTGTTTGGTATATTGTTGAGGCATATCTTTTATTTCTTGGTACATATTTGAGGGATTTTGGTTGAGGTGTGTTGCTAAAGTTATTGGTACAAATTGAGGCTGCATAATATTGAGGGTTTGATGCTTTGTTGATGAGAGGGTTCACTACACTTGGTTTATGATTGTTTATATATGTATGGCACATGATTGGAGAGACATAGTTGTGCATGGTTTGAGATATACACTTGTGACAGTGGATATGAGATCTATGTGATCAGATCTGATTGGTTGAGGATATTTTTGTGGCAGGTTGTTGGTACAGGTTTTACGGTGACAGGTTTTACAAGGGTAGATTGGCAGTGATAGAGTGACAGTGGAAGTATCAGTTATTTGTCACTTATATTTCAGGGTGGTTGGACGAGGCAAGGATAGGTGGTTGTAGTCAGAGAACATAGGGGGGTGTAGCCTCCTTCTGGTTGGAGCTCGAGAATCAGGGATTTGAAGCTTCCTTTAGGTTGGATCCTTAGAAACCAGGGGGTTGTAGCCCCCTTCCAGTTGTAGCTAGAAAACAAGGAATTTGGTGCTTCCTATGAATGTACTTCTTTTGACAATATAAGAAAATTATTATGTGGTTTTCTTCCACGTTGGGTTTCTGTGTAAAATATTGGTGTACTGTGTTTATGTGTGGTTTCTTATTGTTCACTGCTTATGTATACTGCTCATATTGAATTTTATTGATAATATACTCATAAAGTAAATAACACATATTGTGGTTAAAAAGGATTAAAATTACTAATATTGATTCACCTCTCCCCCCCCACCCCTCAGTATTCCAACATGATTATTTCTAGAATTACTTCACTCAGGAGAAAATTATTACGCAAAGGTGTGTTTTACTCTAAGGTTTATGTGCACAATCTGCCTCTACTCCCTGGGATGAGGCCAAATAAGACGTCAAACAAAAAAGTTTGGATAAAAAAAGAAATGTGAGTTAGAAAATTGCATGAGTCTCTCGAAACTTTGGTTAAAATGGTTGATTTGCTTTGATTTGTGTGCATGGATTAATATAAGGATGAAAACTTATTACTAATAGTCCCTCATCCCGAACGGTAGGGACTAATAATATGGACCAAGGATTACATTGAGAGATGTGCATGTGAAACCATAAACATGGGGTCATGTGTCCATCAATAAATTTTTCCGATGAAGCTTCTTTCTATATATACTCAATGGGCAAGCTAGGCCTATATTTTATCCACTCTCAGTATAGGATATTATCATCTCTCTATTTATTTAAGGGTTGAGTGAGTACATTATTAAACAAGAAGAACCAACAACATGGATAGATATCCTTGCTACTCAAAACAAGGTCTCAAACAAAGGGCCTGACTACCAAGTAGGATATGATTAAGTGTGAATACATTATAACTCACATTGATGGTGAATGGATAAACTTATAAAATTAAGTGAATGTCATTAAATCTCTAATTCCAATATCGATATATACATAACTATGTATAAAAATTATAAACGAGCTAATAAAATTTGTTTTGTAGATCTTAAAATGTGTGCTTATGCTAGATCAATTGTTTTTTTCCTAACAGCAAACACAAGAACATTTGGCTCCATGAAGTGGATCTCATTATCAAAATAGATTGCCTTTCTCACAATCAACAATTTCTCACTAATTTGAGAATATATTTTTGGATCTCAAAATTTTTGTTTTGGAAAGGAGATGGTTAAGGAATGTTGGTTTTCCTAGTTAAGGGTTTATGGGGTAAAATCTCTATGTATTGTGTGTTTGTCATTTAATTCCACTTTAAATTTTTTCTTCTCTTTCCTGGTTCGTTTAGTGTGAGTGTTATTTTATCTACATGTGGTATTAGATCTTATCAAAGCATATCAAATCTCGTTTGTTGGTTTGTACAAGTGGTATTGGAGTAAGGTTAAGTAGATCTTGGATCTGAGTTAAACCTAGGTCCAGTGGGAGTTGTAAGTCAGTGATATTTAATTTTTTCTTGAAAGAATGGCAAGCAGTTCAAGGATAGAGATAAAAAAAATCAATGGCTATAATTTTGAGCTTTGGAAGCTTAAGATGGAATATCTCCTTTTAGATCAAGAATAGTGGGTAGTTGTGAGTCCCAGAACAATTTTGATGGGTATGCCAAAGGAAGCATGGGAGAAACTTCAAAGGGGGGCAAGGAGTATGCTTCAACTTTGTCTTTCAGATTCGATATTGTTGAATGTCTCAGATGAAGACTCTGCAAAGAAAATGCGAGACAAGTTGGGAAGATTGTACCAGTTGAAGTCCCTAGTAAACAAGTTGTTCCTTCGAAATAAATTGTATCTTTTGAGAATGAGTGACGGGAGCTCAGTAATAGAGCACCTGAATGCATTCAATATTGTAATAATTCAATTATTATTTTTGGATATTAAAATCACCAAGGAGGAGAAATATATTATCCTACTGTGTTCTTTTCCAGACTCCTGGGATAACTTAGTTGTGGCTATCGGGAGTAATTTTTGGCCACATTAATTCCTGAAGACGTGGTTGCATCTATGTTTTCATAAGAAATGAGGTGGAAGAGAATGGAAGGATCGACCAAGGATTCCTTGATGGCTAGAGGTCGACCAGTCGACAAAGATAAAGGAAAATTCTCTGGTAGAAAGTCTAATTCGAAGGGTAGGTCTAAATCAAGAGAGTGTTCAGGTATTTGCATGACGCAATAGAATATCAGATATATTTCCAAGGGAATCTTGAAAATAATAGGGAAGTAAATGTACATGGATTTGTCGATGCCGATTTGGATAGAGATCTGTATCAACGAAGGTCGACTAGTGGATATGTGCCCAATATGTTCAATGGAGCGATCAAATAGATGAGTAAGTGACAAGTGATTATATCCTTGTAAGCAATATAAGTTATGGTCGCATCACCTGTGTTCATGGATTGGGTTTGAGCAGAGATCTATGAAGATAAATTGTGATAGTCAAAGTGCAACATTTCTGATAAAGAACCCAATTTACCATTCTAGGATGAAACATATTGATGTGCAATACCATTTCATTGGAGACATGGTGGAAATAAAAAAGGTGTTCAATGGAGAAGGTAAACACTTTGGAAAACACAGTAGACTCTTTGACCAAGTCTGTGAGTCTTGTGAAGTTATCTTGGTGTAGAGAGACAATGGGGATTGTTTCCATGGTTCAATGAAAAAAAGTTCAGGTTCTCTTATATTAACAAAGAAGACAACAAGTGGGAGAATGTTAGGTTGTTATATTCTTTGCAATGAAATAATGGTCAACTGACTAGCTAGTCGACTTGGATCGACTAGGAAATTAATCGTTTGACAAGTAAATTCAAGTCAATGGTTAAGTAAAAGGTTGGAGTCGTCAATCATAAAGTCAAAGGTCAAAGCAATCGATCGAAAGGTCAAAATTTCCACTGGTAGGAGGTCAAGTGGCAACTGACTAGAGGTCGATTATGTAGTCGACTGGTATCCAATCGGTAGTCGACTATAACATAATCCTAAGATTAGTGGGATTGTGTCCAACCATCTGTGTCGATGTGTAACCGTTTTTGGACATCATGATTTAGGGTTTTCCATGCAATAAATCCTATAAATATGGTGTGTTGTAATTGTAATAAGTTTGTGTTGCTAGTAGAAACTTGGTCATGTAGATGTAAGTCAAATTGGTTGCAGGGTTGTTCTTTTGTATGATGATGATTGTGTCTTAGGTGTAGATCAAGGTTAGTCATGTAACTCTTTATTCTATGAATGAATAAGTCAACAAGAGAGCACGAGACACTCAAGGAATTCTGGTTTTCCCGGTTAAGGGTTTCCAGGGTAAAATATTTGTGTATTGTGTGTGTTTGTGATTTAATTCCATTTTAAATTATGTATTATATTTCTTGGTTGGTTTAGTGTGAGTTTTATTTTCTCTACATAAGTGGATATCATTAACAAAATGGGTTGTTTTTGGGTCTCATTAAGAATATATTTTTGGGTCTTAAAATTTTAGTTTTTGATATCAAATTGTTTGTAACCTCTTTGATTTTGCAGTCCATATGCTGAAATTATTGCTCTATCCCCTAAGACTCTCATGACCGCAAACATATTTGTATTTTGCGTTCAAGCAAAGATCTATTAAAATACCATCAAGAAATCTGTGAGCATTTGAAGCATGACCTTATTTTAAAAGGACCCTCGAAAAAACCAAGAATAATAGTTTTACAACGATTTGGAGCATGCAAACAAACAAGACATATATGCACTTTTTGTTTTCATGATTTATAGAAATAACAAATGTACTTGTGAGAACTAGTTCTAACCTCCATTGATCCAACGACTAACCATTTGCATTAATTTGAGATACTCTTGCATAATATATGCTATCATCACTACGACAAAACAAGTCATTAGTGTTGAGTTTATCATAGAATTGTAGTGCGTTTTTTTTTGCAAGTTGGAGAATTTACCCATCATAGAAGTCAACATTAAAGTGATTTTCGTATTTGGAATTGACTTTAGTGCAAGGTTTAGTGTCGATTGTTTGTAAATTAAAATTTATGGAAATAAAAACAAGAAATGGTAAAAAAATGAAAAACATCCATGAAAAATATTAAGGGAATGTTAGGATTTGAACCTAAAACACTTGCCAAAAGGAAGGATCTCTAGTTGAGATACATTCCCATAAAAAGCATCCATTAAAACTGCAAATCTAAACTAAAACTAGACTAACCTAATGTAAATTAAAATTTACAAAAACATAAATAGAAAATGGTGAAAAATGAAAACATAAATGGAAAATGGTAAGGAAACGGTCGGATTTGAACCTACATCACTTTCCAAAAGGAAATATCTCTACTTGAGATACATTCCCATAAAAATATGTCATTAAAAGTGTAGATCCACACTAAAACTAGCTTAACCTATGCATGTAAACAAATGAATAATGTACATCTAAGATAAATATGAATAATGTACATCTAAGATAAATATCAACATGTATACTAAGGGGAAAGAAATTAATTAGAAAGAGATGGGTTTCAAAATTTGAACCTAGATCTTTTTACGAGAATGCAAGGGCCTTACATAGGCCACAACCATGATCTTCATATTAAACAAACCCCCCAAGAGGTCATTTTTTTTGTGTTTCTCCATTAAATTTGCAACAACAAGACATCAATAAACATTAGAAAACCAATAGAGAAAAATCAAAGTAAAAGAGGAAGGAAGGAGAAGGGAAGGGAGAATCCATTATGTTGCTCATGGAAATTTCTCCATGAAACTCTAACCTACATGAATGAAAGCCTAAATCCAAAATAACAAAATAATATTAAACATTATCAAATCAACAAAGTAAAAGAAAAGTAAAAGAGGAAGGAAGGGAGAAAGGAATGGATAAGCCATTTCCTATGTTATCATAGGTTCGTCCATATAACCTTACCCTCCATGTATGAAACCCTAGAGTAAACTTCCACAAAAAAAACAACAATAAACATTAGCAAATCAATAAAGAAAAAACAAAGAAAAAGGAAAGAGAGAATCCATTACCTTTGTCACAAAGGTTCCTCCATGAAATTGAAACCCCAACCTCCATGGGGACGAAACTGAGAAAGAATAAGGGGGAGAAGAGAAGAGAAAAATAAAAAAAATGCGAAAAGAATGAGAGCATAGGGCTTGAGAGGTTTTTGTAAGGGAAAATAAGATATTTTAATTAAAATAACATAAATACCCTCACAGTGATGAACATTGAGACAAGTGGCTTATTTTTATTCCTTGACCTTTCTTAAATTTCTTTTTGAAAATTTTCCCTCTCTTTTATTTAGTTATTTAGAAAACTCAACACTAAATCCAGTGCAAGCAACACCAAGTTTAACATTCACTCATGAAATAACACCGAGTTTAGCACTATATAGCAATGGCATAGAGTTATGTATGAGTTCTCATCAAAACTACGAAAACACTCACTAAAAAGGTAAATGAAAGCTAAAAAGGAAACTAATGACACATTTTTTTTTAATGCAGGAAAAAATGGAGGTGAAGCATGTTTCGACATAAATGTTGAGGCATGGACTAAGTTATCTTTGAGGTATGGCAGGTAGAAAACCTTGACCACAAAAAAAAAAATGAACGAGTTAATAGTGGAATCAAAAAAGTTGGTAGGGATTTTGTGCTAGTCATGCAACACCTCATTGTGACCTCTTAGGACTCACTTAGTCATGACAAATGATAATGTAAATGACAAATGATAATGTAAATGGTTGTGGAATTGCCTTGATTAATGTAATTTAACAAATTATTTTTATTTTTTTAATATAATTTATAATAGTTACAAAAATCAAATGAAAATGATCACTCCAATAATTTTAACCAATTAACAAATAGTTTTTTAAATTTCAAAAATTTTAAAATATATGATTATTTAAAAAAAATTATCTTGATTAATGTTTTTTTTTAAGTATTTATATGTTACCTTCCAGGGACAAAAATTATGGTAGTGTCTTAAATGACAAGGAATTGTTTGTGTTGAATTTCCCCAAACGGAAACCAATTCAACCTGTTTTTTAATATTAAAAGCACCATAAATTAAACAACATGACCTAAATCGCCTTGTGGGGAAATCGATTCATCCAAACCTGTCATGCAATCTAGAAAACCAAAAAGGACTAACTCTTGACACACAAAAATAAAACATTGTGCTAGACATCGTATACAGCCCAAGAGGGCGCTTCTAGAAACATAAATGGTTAACAAAACTAGGCATGCAAGATGACACGTGCGTATGGCGACGCTCATGCATTTTGACTGTCGCTTTTTCCCACGTCGCACTTTGTGGCCACCTCGAGAGCTGGAGCAAAGAATGTCGTTGAAGTTGCCAAGGCATTGGTAGTCGATTTTGGAGAGTGTTGGGAGCCGAGCAGTGTGGAGAGAATACATGCAATTTTCTCCCCTCACTTGTCCATATGTTCCAGCCGGAAGCGCAGTTCGTCCACATCTTTTCAGACCACAAAAACCAATTCTTGTAATATCACCATTGAATCGCGAAATCTTGAACATGAAGCACAATTCGAGCATGATTGGTGTTGGCCAAAGGCTCTTCCAAGTGGGCTGGGGTTTCTTCCAAGGGTGCCAAGACAGAGGGTGGTGGAAAAGGGACGAAATGCTCAAGTGAGTTCGTCGGGTGGGTCGTGGCTGGTTGTGAGGAAGAGGCCAAATCCTGGATTAGGACAGGAGAAAATCCCAAAGAATTTCCATGGAGATCAAACCACTCCACATGACAAGCCCAAGGCAAGGACAGAGGTGGAAGGCAGCTCTGGCCCGGAGAGGACTGGGTGGAGGAGGAAGGCGAGAAGTTGGGCGACAGAGCATGGACAAGCGGGGATTGGATGTCCATACTTGCTTTGTTTTGATACCAAACCAAGCCTCGCTTTGGCTTCCCTCGAAGTCGAGGCATGGCCAAGAGGAATAAAGAGGAAGGCATTGCAACTAGGTCTGGCAAGGCAGGGAGAGAGAAAGAAGGAGCATANTGGATGTCCATACTTGCTTTGTTTTGATACCAAACCAAGCCTCGCTTTGGCTTCCCTCGAAGTCGAGGCATGGCCAAGAGGAATAAAGAGGAAGGCATTGCAACTAGGTCTGGCAAGGCAGGGAGAGAGAAAGAAGGAGCATAGAGCAACCAGACGAGCCACCAGAGGGAGGTGAAGGCCAGAGAGAGCTGCAAATTATATGTTTGCTCGGCAGGAAGTGAGGAGATAGGCTGGTCCAGCCAAGTAGCGGCACCATAATAAGAAAACCGGAGTGGATGGTCGCACACGCGCATAGGTGACGGCCATAAACATCCCTCCATCGTCTAGATGAAGATGCAGAGGAGGGCTCACTGGAGCATTAGTTGAGGGCTTGCATAAATGAATGTCGCCTTCACTCATCGAGAGAAATAAGAGGAGGGGCGATGCATGTGTCGGTCACATGGTCGGTGCAAAGCTGGAAGGCGTCGCCCTCTCCAATGGACACATGTGACCCACTGACACCCCATCCAAGGATATCTTAATTAATATAATTTAACAACTTGTTTTTATTTTTTTAATATAATTTATAATAGTTACCAAAATCAAATGAAAATGATCACTCCAATAATTTTAACAGTTTCTAAAATTTCAAAAATTAGTTTTTAAAATTTCAAAAATTCTAAGATATATGATTATTTAAAAAAAAAATAATGGTGAAAAAAAATATTAACAAACCATTAAAAAAAAATAGAACAAACTAATATAAATTCAAACAATTCAACTACTTATTGATCACAATAAGATAGGTGTGATCCCAACTTTACAGAAAGATTAATAAGAGAAAACGGTGGTAAATTTAAAATATTCATATCTCTACTAACACATACTAAAATTTGCCAATGCTACAAGTTCTAACTCACATAAGAAACAATAAATTTTGTTGAATGTTTATATTTTTGGTCTATACACACTTAATGTTGCATTTGATATTGCAAGCTCACGTAGAACCACATCGACATAGTGATATTGTTGCAGGGGTATATGGGAGTCGAACTTGGGACGTGCTTGTGAAGCTTTAAGTCTTTAAAACAAGGAAGTGTGATGGTGATAGGGTTTGAACTTTGAATGCGCATATGAATACATGTCGAGGGTGAAAGGATTTATGCGTTATACACCTGGCCCCTTAGATATTGATATATGGACAAGGACTTTTGAATCGAAAACATGCACGTACGAATACGCGTTGAGTGCGCAGGGATTTCTGCGTGTTACACGTGGCAGCTTAAAGATCTATTTCGTTGGTGAATCTGATTTGATGGGCGCATCAAGGACTCTCTGCACTTTTTCCATCCATGCTTATGGGGATGGAGCACTTTATGTAACAATAAATATCTCAATGACATGTACATATATGGCATGGCATGGCATGGCATGGCAGTATTATAAACGTTTTAAGATATGATTTTTTTTTTAATATTTTTGGGGGATTTTTGTTCAAAATCTGGTGAGAAAATGTTAGATCTGTAGATTTAAATGATTATTTCTGAATAATCCAAGTGCTTCAGGGGTTTTTCAGCCTGCTGAAAAACCCCTTTCTGCATTCAGAAATGGATTTTAAACAACAAAAAATAGTGACTTCATGTATTTGTGTCACCTGATTCGGGTAAAAACAGTTAGACAATGCCCATATGTATGTGGTAAACTTTACCCATACCACAAAAATAATCATGGGTTGCTTATGCAAAGTGGAATTATAGAGTAAGCATCAAATAGATGTTTTTTCATTATGGATATAAGGATAGTCTGGACCATTTTGTCATAGGATCTTACACCACAATTCTATCAACCTTACCTTTTTACCAATCATAACTTATATGTTCAAATCCAAAGGAAGGTAGGGTATGTATACCATAGTAGACTTTACCAGTAAAATCTTTGAGGGGAGGGGATCTCATACACCAATTTGGTGTGGCCTTTAACTTAAAAATAAATTATTATTATTATATGGTGTAAATTTTAGTTAAAGTGCTATTTTCGTTTGATTATTATTTTTTTTAAATTTAGTGGCAAAACTTAACCTAATTACATAAACATTTATTTCTAATTGATATGTATGAATGAAATAATTTATGATTTTTGTTAACTTATTTGTATTGATTAATATGTCATTAAAAAACTCATAAAATTTGAAGTGAAATAATAAAACTTTTATTTCATAAAAATAATGTGATAAATAATTTTATTTTTTATCAAAATAAAAATAATGCAAAATAATAATATGGTAAATTACGCCGAAAGGCGTACACCTATTGACAATGGGCACAATTAATGATCTTTTAACCTTATTTAACCTTAAACCCTAATCTGATAGCTATGTATTGAAGATGCTGGCATATTCTTAGTCGTCCTCCAAAATCAATGGATCAGATTTATTGTTCATAACTTTCTTGCATTTATCAAGGCATCCATTAACATGTTTACTTTTTAACATTTACCTAATCACATTAAAAAATTACTATAAGGATATGTAATTGCCAGGTTCCATTTATCAACCTAATGCAGTCAAACGTTTCATATTACCACAAACGTTTTATATTCAGGGCACGCATTCTCAGTGTATTGGGGACACGCATTCTCGCCGCGAGTTAGCGTCTATGCTAGTATAATAATAATAATAATAGTAATAGTAATAATCTAATTTTAAAGTCAATGTCAAACCAAACATTAAATTAGTGTATGAAACCTCCTTATATGCAAGGAAAAGGTTGAAGCATTAAATTAAATGAATTAATAGAGACATGTAACACCATAAATTTATCATTTATTGATGATTTGTTATGAAGTATTATGTTTTCACTTTGGAAGCTCCAAATCATTAAAAAAGTTAAAGTTAATTTTACATTGAATAGAATTAATGTATAGGATATTATTGTCAACTCAAACAAAAAATTAATAAAATAAAAAGGTCTTAAGCATTACAAATCGTACAAATTTTTCAAGTTAACAGTTTAGTTAGTAGTTAATAATAAGATAAAGTTTATTGATTACTATATGTCTTCCTTTAATAAGAGAGATGTTAGAGTCGTAGTTCCTCGGTACTCTCTTGGTTGTCAATGTATCCATTGCAAAAGAGGTCGCGAGTTCGATTAGTGACAAGAGGAAATGGAAATGGGCAGAAGAGGGCGGTACTATACAGTACCCCAATTTTTATTGAGGGTGATTTTCAAATTTTGAGTTGTAGAGGCTTCGGTTTCTTCAGAGGTTTATCGGTAGGTATCTTCTAGGTGTCCTCTGAGCTATAGGTAAGTGTTATAGTCTTTGTCTTAGTCACAGGTCGTGTGTTTTTTAGGAAGGATTTTTGCATCTTTGGATATAGTTGGGCTGACAGTAGTAGTTACGGAACAACAGTTATGAACAATCCTCAAAAACCTACTTTTTGTCACCTCTCCTTTGTTTAAGATGCTTTATTTCACGTCTCTCAACACCTCTGACGGGACTGGTTGGGTTTTAGGAGTTTTTTGTTATGCTCTCTGGAGATATTGGGGCTTCCAAGTGTCTCCCAAAATGGATCCTGATGTCAACGCACTTATTAGTGCGGCTGACAAGGTGCATTGGGAGGAGGAGGTTTTATTCTCCTCGTTGGATGAGCACAAAGCAGTTAATAACATTCTTCGTCACCCTAAGTGTTGTAATAATGTCAACATGATTGTGGGAGAACCTTTCTTTACCTCACTGAGTGACTCTGGACATAAGCACAACTCTACCAGTCTATAAGGCACTGTGCTTGACTCTGTGGCAAAGGCATTAGAGGCCCCTCTAGCTCCCAATCTAAGGGTACAAGCCTGGGATCCTTACAATCGAGCTTTGGGTATTGAAAGTGAGTTTGCGTCTTCACAAAGGATTGTTGAGGAAAAGGACAGGCGGAGAATCCACAGAACAAAACCCTCCTCTCGCTTCGTAAAAGTCTGGAAGCCAAAAAAAACAAAATGAAAGTTAGTTCTTGGAATGGACATCGGCTTGGAGGAGTCGTTCACACTTTCTCTCTGTGCCCTGGTGGGTAGAATATCCTATAGGTCAAGGTGTACATCAGTATTGGAGGACTGGGCGAAGATTAACTGGTTATCATTTTTGGGTTACTGTCCTGAGCTTCTCTCACTACCTAGAGGATGGTTGGGATTTATGTTTAAAAACCCAGAAGATTCTGAGAAGGTTCTGAATACCTTTTGGAGTTTTGACAATGGCAACCTAATGTTAAAGCGATGGAGTTTAAGTTTTAACCCCTCTACTGAATATTTCAGTTACAGACACATCTGGGTGCTCCTCCTAAGTTTTCCACTACAGATGTGGAATAGAAAAGCCATGGAAGCGGTCGGGAACTCTATAGGGTGTTTCCTAAAAATTGAGGAAGAGGACATCCTCTCCCCGAATAAAAAAATGGCAAAACTTTTAGTTGAAATCGACATCCATGGTGGTCTCTTGGACGTTTTGGAGATAGAATGGCGAGGTCTACTCTTTGTCCAACGCCTGGACTACTTGGGGTTGCCTTTTCATTGCACACTCTGTCGAAATACTGGGCACCTTCGGAAGGAATGCACATGTATTTATGGATCCTTCGTGGATGAGGAGGAAGCAGTGGATACTTCGGGTGATATAATGACTCCTTTGGAGGAGGAAGATTCTCCCACTTTTTTCCTAGGTTTAAATGATCTTGAAAGTTCTCCAACAGATGACACTTCATTTACAGGTAAGTTAAGACTCTACTGCCCAAAGCTCTACTCGTCGTTGTCTTTATGGGAGCGTCATCACTTGAATACTACTCTTTCCTCTCCCTTGTCTTCTAGCACTAGCGAACCGACCGCTTTTCCTTTTGATTCTCGACCTGTATGTGACTCAGCCACGAACCCTTCTGAGTCGACTCCCTTTGTAGAGAATTCCAAACAACCTTCCTTAGTCGTTCCTTCAGTGGTTTCTTCCCCTGTTCCAGGTTATAAAGAGTCCAAACTTAGTGATAGTTTAGACAATCTTCTCACTAATCTTATTCCATCCGGGCATAAGCTAAAAAAACCTTTACCACTTCCCGTCTTTTCTGGAACTTCACCGGTGGTAAGGAAGGAAACTACTGGCTCTACTTCTGACTGCCAAGGGATGTCGAGCTCTTCAATAGCAGACCCTACATGTTCGAGGGGCTTGGGGTTCGAAGTCTCTCCTTTAAAAACGTGTGGTGCTCGGAGGAAGGCGGGAGCTACTTTAAACCCTTTGCCTACGTCAACTACTACTTATGATCTTGGGGCGCTTAGAGGATTAAAATCCCTAGCAAGGGCTAAGATATAATTATTGTTTCCCTAAATGTTAGAGGGGTTGGGGGACCCCTGAAACAAAAATCCTTGAGAATACTATTACATATTACTTCCCCAAGTATTATTTTATTACAGGAAACTTTGGTTTCGGTGTACAAGGCAAGATCCTTCATCCTAAATTTAAGACTCGATTGGATGACTTGCGTTGTGAGTGCAGTGGGGACATCTGGAGGCTTACTTGCCTCTTGGGATCCAAACGTTTTCACTTTTGACCCTTTTATAAGTATTGGTGGTATTATTTTGACAAGGCACTCCATTGAGGACAAAATAAAGCTTTCGATTATGAACGTCTACGGACCATGTCAGAATAGGAAGGAATTTTAGGCTTCGATGGAGGCCTCGGGGCTATTAGCTCAAAAAAATCTGATTTTAGTAGGGGATTTAAATCTCACAACTTCATCGATGGAGATATGGGGGCAGAAAGCAACTTGTGACCCTTTCTCTGGCTACTTTAAGTCACTTTTTCATAAGCATTCACTCATTGATGTGATTCTGGTAGAGACAATGCCAACCTGGAAAAACGACCGAGTTGGAGTAGAAAGTATCTCAAAGAGACTGGACAGGTTTTATATTGCTGAGGAGGTTTTAGAAACAACTCAAAGGTAAAGTTCATGGGTGCATTTTCCCTTTCTATCGGATCACGCTTTGATTTTCCTTGAACTTGGACAGGGTTTCCCAAAAGTCTCTTACCCTTTCAAATTCAATCCAGGATGGTTAGGAGAGGAAAGCTTTGCTACTTTGGTAAAGGACGTCTAGCAAGATCCTGATTTGACAAACATTTCAGATGCTCAAAGGAGACTAGTGGCAAAGCTGTTAAAGTTAAAATGTAGTGTTAAAATCTGGGCAAAGGACAAGCAACTTAGAGACACAAAGGATCTACAAGAGATAGAAGAGACATTGGCTATTAAATACGAACAGATGTTTAAAGGCACTACTGATGGACATTTTGATCAATCGGTGTATAATCTTGAAAAAGCAAGGAAGAGCCTTTTGCTGGCAAATGAAGAACAATGGTTCCAGAAAATCCGTGCAATCTAGATCAAAAGGGGTGACAAGAACACAAAATTATTCCACAATTTTGCGAGTTTTAGGCGAAACAAAAAATTCATCTGGGAGGTGGAGGACGATTCTAGTGCTACTCTTTCTGGACAGGAAGCAATTAAGATGCAAGCAACAAATTTTTATAAATCCTTCTACCATGATGCAGGTCATATGTCTATTTTTAATCAATTAAACTCTGTTCGACTCTTCCTGACCATTGTTAGTAATGAGGACAAAAGACTTCTGAAACAAGCTGCTACAAAGGAGGAACTTCTAGGCATTCTGAGAGGTTTTGCAAAGGAAAAAAGCCCGGGACCTGATGGTTCGGCATCAAAGTTATTCTTATCCTTCTTTGAACTTGTCATCCAGGATCTACTGGACTGTGTGGAGGATTCCAGGGTTAGAGGAAAGGTAATAAACCAAATAAACTCTAATTTTATCACTCTGATCCCAAAAGGCAATAAACCAACTAGGTTCATGGATTATAGGCTGATAACTCTTTGCAACTTATGCTATAAGATCATTACCAAGGTGATTTCTAAAAGACTAAGACCGATTTTATCCATAGATCTATCTATGGAGCAATTGGGCTTCCTCAAAGGAAGACAAATACTAGATGCCATCGGGATTGCACAAGAATGTTTACATAGCATCAAAAGTAAGAAGCCGCAATCCATTATTCTGAAACTGGATTTGAAAAAAGCCTATGATTGCACAGATTAGGATTATTTGAGATTAATTTTGCTGCAAAGTGGCTTTGGGATCCCAACCACAAATTGGATAATGGCATGTGTATCTTCCACCAACTATGCAGTTCTGATAAACTGTGAGCCCACAAATTTTTTTAATTTCAAAAAAGGCCTTCGACAAGGATGTCTGATGTCGCCCCTCCTCTTCATTTTGATGATGGAAGGTCTCAGCCTAGCACTCAAAAAATAAAAATATGAAGGTTTTATCATTGGTTTAAAGGTGTCCAGGATGCTAAATATTCTACATCTCCTCTTTGTAGATGACATTCTGATTTTGTCTAGAGCTTCTCTTTATGAGTGGAAGGTTATACAAGGTATTCTTCAGAAGTTTTGCAAGGCGTCGGGGATGATCATTAATGCTCAGAAGTTAGTTATCCTTCATTATAGTGTCAACAATGATACACTTAATGCTATTAAGGATGTTTTTACCTTCCCCGGTAAAGACTTGGTGCACAGTTTTCATTATCTGGGTTTTTTCTTAAAACTCGACAACTACAAAGCTGCAGATTGGAACTGATTAATAGATAAATTTGAGGCTCGGATAAAGCATTAGGGTAATAAGATGTTATCATTGGGTGGTCGCCTTGTGCTTCTTAAGGTTGTTCTGGAGACTCAACCAGTATACTGGTTAGCACTGACTCACATACCGATTTTTGTTCTTAATACAAATTGTAAGATTTGTTTTTCTTTCTTGTGGTCAAGTGTTAAAAACAAGAATAAGTACCATATGTGCAGTTGTATGTCAATCACTAGACCAAAATCATATGGTGGATGGGGGATTCATAACATCTTGTTGTTCAACATATCCTTGGAACAAACACTATGTGGAGAGCTATTATGACGACGGGGATCTAGCAAAGTGTTCTTAAAGACAAATGTTTCCCACATTTTCCAGTATGGACGTGGCTCCGTTCAGTGGATCCGCTCCACCAAAAGGGATTACAAACATGGAAAAATTTGTGTAATACCTTACCCATCATTCTGCAATGTCTGGCCTGGAAACCAGGCATAGGTCATTCAATCATAATTGGCAAAGACATGATCTTGGGCTCAGGACATGATTCCATTTTATCTACTAAGTTAGTGGGAAGGATAAATCAAAAAGGCATTTACTTCTTATATCAAGAAACAACCCATGACTTTTGGGTAACAACATGAAAGAGTTGGTTTTGCATTGAAGATCTGGACCTGCCGATTATTCTTGCTGAAGAATGGGATCACCATAGAAAACTACTGGTGGAATCGGGCATATCCTTAGTCAACAAGCCAGACGAGATGATCTGGACAGGAGGAGATTTGTCAGGTTTCATCTTGGTGAAGAACATTTACGAAGCTCTGTCAAATCTACTCTGGAAAAAAAAAAAAAAAAGGAGGATGGCGGAAACAGCTATGGAATTGGGAATGCTAAATGAAGATAAAATTATTTAACTTGTTATTAGTAGAAGACAAAGTTCTATCCTGGAAAAATCTTCAAAAACATGGCTGGAATGGTCTGGGCATTTGTTGTCTGTGTAAAAACCATGGTGAATCCACTAAACATATTTTTTTAACTTGTCTTTTTACCAGGATAGTCTGGGCAGAGCTTAAAAAAACTTTGAATTTGGGAATCGGATGGAATGGTGTCTCTGTGGTTGATTCCTTCAAAAAATGGAATGCGCAGAATCAAAGATTGACTTCCCTTCTAGCTTTTGTTTGTTGGTACATTTGGGTTGATAGGAACATAGAACTTTTTTAAGGATCGTGCCCCTCGGTACATAGAGTAGTCCACCTTTCTCGATGTGCATTGGAACATATCTGGAAAACGCATAAAGAAAAAAAACCTCGAAATTTGGGCCTTTCTCCTCCAGTTGATATACCATTAGCATGGTTCGACGGGGCAGCCCAGATCAATGGAAACAAATGTGGGGTTGGGAGTATCATAAAGATAAATGCCTCAAATGAATATAGATGGAAATTGAATTGTGGATGCGGTTCCAACACAAGAGTTGAGCTCCTAGGTGCATGGTCTACCTTAGTACTTGCAGAAAGACTATCAGTTTTTTATATTCATATCATGGGCAACTCAAAGATAGTCATTGACTGGCTAAATAAGGATGGTGAACTCAGAGTTGCAAGTCTTGAAGCATGGAAAGAAAGAATCGTAGAAATATGCACACATTTCAGATCCATTACTCTCAAGCACATTTACAGGGAGATGAATCAAGAAGCAGACTATCAATCAAAACAGGCTTTCTTCAGCATCCGAGGGAAGATTACTTATACTCTATGGGTGGAAGGTCACAAGGGCCCAGCACAGTACATTTCTCTTTAACTGGCCCAAGAAGGACATAGTTTTTGAGGTTTTTGTGATTATATCCTTCATATGTATAAAGTTGCAGCTCAAACATTAATGGACTCTTGAACTTTTTGTAACTTCCAACCTGAAATATAGGTTTGAAGAGACAGTCTTTTTTTTTGTTTTTTCGAGATGACTGTCACTCTAGGACTGGATATAGAAACTCTTTTTCTGTCAGTAAATAAAAGACAATGTAAACAGATTATATTATGCTTAATATAATGGGAAATTTTCATTTGGATAAAAAAAGAGAGATGTATTAGAGAGATATTTGTGTCAAAAAAAAAAATTCATTAAAATTGTGTGTGGTTAGAATTTATCATACTCCATCAAAATAATTTGAACATGAGTACAATAACCCCAGCTGCAAAATGGTGTATGGACTCATCATTCATCTACATTAGGCATAATTACAACAACTCTAAGTCCAATCAACTCCTATTATGTAATACCTCAATTTTGATCATCGATTCAGTATTGTATATGTATATGATGAATATCTAAAAGTGGAACGACATAATGTGTAAGATTTTACATTGAATGATAATAATAATAATAAACCATCACAGCCTGCATAGGAGACGTACAAAGGAATGGGGTCTATGACTCCACAAGAGAGGAAAGACAAGGAGCCTTAAGTATACTAAGGGGGAAGGACCTTAGTAAGTGACTTAATCCAAAGTCCTTGCATCCTTAATTGTGTCCCTTGATTATTAATTAATCTTTGTTTATTAAGCCTTGGGGGTTACTGCATGAAGGAGGTATGTGGGTCTCCATAAGGTTGTGTGGCCCCTAATGCCATGCAAGTGAATTGGAAAAAAAAAATGTTAAAATGTTTTTGGGTGTTGCTCGAATTAATAGAGAGATTTAATTATTAGAGGTTTGAATTACCATGCGAACTATCACTGGATTGGGGGTAATCGAGAGACTTATCTCTAAGAGAACTGCTATGAGCTCACTGTAATTGAATTACACCAAGCTACAACTAGGAATTACGAAGGAATAATAACTGTATGGATTGATAATCATTGTCATTAAGAAATTTCTCTACAATTGATAATCCCTAGAATCCTAGCAGTGATATTTCATTACCAACCTATGTTGAACCCTAAACGGAAGTGGGATTGACTAAGGGACTATTGAGTAGAGGAGGGGATCACATTGCTTGGGTCGTGTAGGATGATGAAGAAAAAGGGTTGTAGATTGGGATTGTTGTAAGCTTAAATATTGAATATGAACCTAGGAATTAGGCTATTGTGAGAGAATTAGATCTAACCATAAAAATAGTTCTCCTTAAAATTATGAATAAGAACATTGGTTTATTTTAAATCCAAGAAACACACAAGCTACACTGCTATAATTTATCTATTTGTAGTGAAGAGGCATTGATGACATTGGAAACCATACTTAAATGACACATACTAATTTTAGATTCAAGAAACATAAAAGCATATCATACCATCCAAATTGAAAAAACTGTAGGGAATTTTTGCACTCCAATTTCTGGATCAAATCTGAATATTTATTAATCGTTTGGTATAAATACAAGTTGAGTATATGATTAGGAGAAAGGAAAAACAAAATTTAGGTTATTCTTCCTCCAAAATGGGGGTCCAATAGTTTATGACCCCAAGAAGAGGCTCTAATTTAAGTGAATTACATATGGGTATTGGTAAGATAAAGGATAAAAAAGAAAAAATGTAGTTTGTAAGTGCAAGGAGTTTACGAAGAAATACTCATTCATGAGTAATATGTGAGAATAAGAGCCAAAACCCTTTAAGAATTCACAAACCCCAAACTATTTTTATTTATTTTTATTTAATTATATGTATTATAGAATTTACATTAAAATTTTAATAATATTTTTTTTTTATAATGTATATTGTTTTACTTTTTATTTGTATTTATATTTTTATTTAATTATATTATTATAGAATTTACATTAAAATTTTAATAATATTTTTCTTTTATAATGTATATTGTTTTACTTTTTATTTGTATTTATATTTTTATTTAATTATATTATTATAGAATTTACATTAAAATTTTAATAATATTTTTTCTTTCATAATGTATATTGTTTTACTATTTTTATTTAATTATATGTATTATAGAATTTACATTAAAATTTTAATAATATTTTTTCTTTTATAATGTATATTGTTTTACTTTTTATTTGTATTTATATTTAATTATATTATTATAGAATTTACATTAAAATTTTAATAATGTTTTTTCTTTCCTAATGTATATTGTTTTACTTTTTATTTGTATTTATATTTAAAGATGTTTTGATTTTTTAATTTATTGCTTTAAATATTTAAAAATAATCATCCATTTATTATTTAAAAAAAAATCATAATTTTTATTCTTTTCTAAAACAAAACTTGAAAGATTGTTAATTTATGTGAATGTAAATTGAAGGTCAATAAAAATATTTACACATCATAAAAAAATTGTTGAACAAATAAAGATGAATGTCAAATTTGTACTGACCGTGTTGCAATAAGTTTGGTATAGTAATATAGATTTACTAAGTTTACTAAAACAACAATGCAAGTGAATCTTTAACAAAGTATGCAAATGTATGACATCCCAAAATTTCCCTTCAATAAAACAACATTATATATAACATATGATGGTGGGGATGGGGGGTTAACAGAGAAAACATAATATAGGGTAGGGGTGGGGGATTAATAAAGAAAACATAAACATAATGTAGGGTGGGGGGATTAATAGAGAAAACATAATATTATATTATTTTTTATCTATTAATCCCCCCACCCCCACCCTAAACATAATATAGGGTAGGGGTGGGGGGATTAATAAAGAAAACATAAACATAATGTAGGGTGGGGGGATTAATAGAAAAAACATAATATTATATTATTTTTTATCTATTAATCCCCCCGCCCCCACCCTATATTAACATAATATAGGGTGGGGGTGGGGGATTAATAGATAAAAAAATAATATAATATTATGTTTTCTTTATTAATCCCCCCACCTCCTAATATTACATTTCTTTATTAATCCCCCACCTCCACTTTATTATGTTTTTCTATTAATCCCCCCACCCCCACCCTATATTATGTTAATATAGGGTGGGGGTGGGGGGATTAATAGATAAAAAAAATATAATATTATATGTTTTCTTTATTAATCCCCCCACCCCCACCCTATATTATATTAATCCCCCCACACCCACCCTATATTAATATAATATAGGGTGGGGGTGGGGGGATTAATGGAAAAAACATAATATTATATTATTGTTTATCTATTAATCCCCCCACTCCCACCCTATATTATGTTTTCTCTATTAATCCCCCCACTCCCACCATATATTATGTTTTCTCTATTAATCCCCCAATCCCCACCCTCACCCTTATATAGGTGGGGGGATTAATAGAGAAAACATATGAGAGTGAGGGTGGGGTTGGGGGGATTAATAGAGAAAACATAATATCATATAAGGGTGAGGGTAGGGGTAGGGAGGATTAATAGAGAAAACATAATATAGAGGGTGAGAGTGAGGATGAGGGTGGATTAATAGAGAAAACATAATATAGAGGGTGAGGGTGAGGGTGAGGGTGAGGATGGGGGTGGGGAGGATTAATAGAGAAAACATAATATTATATTATATTTTCTCTATTAATCTCTCCAACCCCACCCTCATATGTTTGGTATAAATTGTTAATTTATGTGAATGTAAATTGAAGGCCAATAAATATATTGACACGTTATAAAAAAATTGTTGAACAAATAAAGATGAATGTCAAATTTGTACTAATGAAAGAAACCCTATTGCAATAAGTTTGGTATAGTTATATAGGTTTACTAAGTGCACTAAAACAACAATGCAAGTGGCCTGCAGGGGTGTAGACGGATTGGCAAGTGCCGTGTAAATGGAAGGAAATTTGTAAAAATGAGGTCTCATGTTCGATTCTCACCCCGATTTACTTGTGCACCATTCTTGCGGGTTGGGTGGTTGCACCTAGGGTTATAGTGGTAGCCGATGGGGATCGACCCCATGTCACACGAGTACGAGAACCGCGCGTTGCCAATTCCCCAGTACAAAAAAAAAAAAAAACAATACAAGCGAACCTTTAACAAAATATGCAAATGTATGACATCCCAAAATCTTCCTTCAATAAAACACACACACACACATATTTCAAAATGCAATGCACTCTTTTGAAATAGCTTAACCATAAAAATAACCTTAATTTTTGAAAAAACAAACCTAATTAACTAATATTATGAATCAAATCCACTGAAACATATGCATAATGTCAAAGAAGATGTAATTCTACCATATATGCTTAGCAAATTTGAACCCAAATCCCACAAAGCAACATTCTCAACTCAACTCACAAAAAGAAAGAAATAATTATAATTTATATAAATAAACAAAGCTCCATTTAAGTAAATAAGTAAAAGGGAATTCAATCTCTTCAGGTTGTAAATTGAGCTTTGATGCTAATTAACACTTTATTTCATTTTACATCTAGTTATTAAGTGACTTTTGTTCTACAATGATGGAACTAGTAGATGTTGTTCTTTCATTTTACATTTAATTATTAAGTGAACTTTGTTCTACTAGTGATGGAACTAGTAAATGTTATTCTTTGAAACAAATAGAGTCATTTGTGTGTACACTTTCTCTATCCACTTTCTAAGGGTGAAGGTATGTGTGAGAACCCATTTATACTAGGAAATAAAAATTAGGTTAAATAATTAATTTAAATATTTTTTTCATTTCAAATAATTGATTTTCAAATTCAATACTTTTAATTTCACTCAAAATAATTTCTTAAAAAACATATAATATTATCTTTTTTTTTTTAATTTTTAAAAAACATATTAAATTAATTAAATAAAATATTATAAATCATAAAAATAATAAATAATCCATACAACATTTAATAAAATCCCAATACATACCTCCAAATAAATAAAGACAATTTAGTTTTTACAAAAACATATTAAACCAATTAAATGAAACATTATAAATCAACAAAAATAATAAATAACCCATGCAACACCTAATAAAATCCCAATACATACCTCCAAATAAATGAGGAGAAATCCCAACATATTTGAAAATGAAAACTAAACAATTGAGACATTCTAAATATCAATACATACCTCCAAATAAATGAGGAGAAATCCCAACATATTTGAAAATGAAAACTAAACAATTGAGACATTCTAAATATCACTTTGAAAAAACAAAAGGAAAAACATTCCTTATTTAGTTTAAACTAAAAATAAATATATATAAATATGAGCCATTTCCACCTATTTTGATTTTCTACATATTGTCCAATTCAAAACAAATTGGCTTGTATTATGATATCAATAAGGTCAGACCACATTAGCAAGGTGCATATACGCCATAGGCAATGAGCTATTTCTACCAAATTTTGATTCTCTAGTTATTAGTTTTGTGCTAACTAAAACTAAAATACATATATAATTATCCAAAGTTTAAACGATATTTAATTTATCCCATCTCCAATAATATAAAATAAAGTTTTATTTAGTTTCATAACAATAATGAAAGATCATAATGAATTTGATACTTTCAATTTCATAAAAATGACAATTTAAATAATATATATAGTGTGATTCTCTTTATTTGTTCAATGAATCTTATTAATTTAAAAGAACAATAAACTACATCATTAATATTATTGTATATATTTCCATTATATATCATTGAAAGAGAGTAATTAAAATCTTATTGTTGAAGTGACGGTGATTAAAACTATCTCATGCATGCAATACCGTGTCCCAAAGCTCATGCTCATTGTAATGATTGTTATAGAGAATGGTGCCATTGCTAGGTCTCGCAAGAATTCCCAAAAAAACTCTATGCATCTGATTATTCCCACCCTATCTAAAATGTTCCCCCTCCTCATCCCCCAAGAATTCCCCAAAAAAATCCATGCATGTGATTATTCCCACCCTATCTAAAATGTCCCCCCTCCTAATCCCCCATTGTCTTAGATTAGATGGTTGATCCAATTTACCCTTTCATATAAATAATATTATTTCTGTCATAATATAGATAGGCCACTACATGATCCTTATTCCATACTCTAGTAGTACTTAATGGCCCTAGGAAGGCCATGGTGATGGGTTTCTTATCTCCTTTGAGTTCAAGTTCTTCGATTTCGTTCTTCGATTTCAAATATTTCAAATGTTCTCATATACATGGATCTTGTCAAGCATAAAATCAATTTTGGGAATCCTAAGAATAAAATCTCACCATACATAGTATTTAAATTGTGGGAATTCTAAGACTAAAATCTTACCATACTTAGTTGTTGAAGATTTGCAATTCTAGGCAGTCCTTCTCTACACAAAAAAATTATAAGAAGACCCATCTATACCATTAAAGAAGCCCTAGGAAGACATTGAAGACCCAAGAAGAAAAGTTGGCCCCATCAATAAAAGACAAAAAATAACAAAGTAAATTTGAAGACCCGGAATGAGAAGTCGACCCCATACAAGTGCCTAGATTAGTATAAATACAGGACTGGATCATTTCATTTAGACAGTCAGACAATTCTCCTTTTGTAGTGCACACGAGGCAGTCGCAGCTGAAGTTGTGGTAATTTTTATATTTATGGGTTTCTCGTTCTCTTGGAGAGTGCACCACACTTGGAGAAGGGGCTAGACTTGGAGAAGCTCTTTCTTGTTGTTATCTTAGCTATTCTATAGAGATGCTAGGTCTTGGAGATGCTAGCCTTGGGGAGGATCTTCTCTGTATGGTATTTTGATTTGATGATGGTGATGTACTGATAATATCTTGGCTGAATTCTTCTATAAGAAAGGTTGTTGGGTTTTCTCCCAAGGTTGGGTTTCCCAAGATAAACTCTTGTGATATTGTGTTGTGTTCTTGTGTCTATTATGCATGGTTAATATTTATAGATCTTGTTATTTCCGTTGCAGTATTATAGTTGATATTTTCAGTGTATAGTTATTCTATGATAATTCTTGCATGAAAGTGAATCTTGTTATTAAATCATAAGGAAATAACTATCAAGATCTGAGAATCTGAAAAATCAACATGGTTTCATAGCTTTGTTGAAATATTGTCACTGCACAGTTTTTGTTTGTCGTTGCAAAGACCTGAACTTGTCAAGCTCGTTGATCAACCTGTTGAAGGACGTTGAGATTAATTTTGTCATAGATCAACTCACCCTAGCCTAGTGCACCTCCTAGCGGTCTTAGATTGCAACTTGTTGAAAGTTGAAATTCACCTAAAACTCATTACAGCAGTTGCAAAAACACTTTTTGTGAAGCTCGTTGAGCATTCATTGGGATAAGTTGGGAAGAATTTTAGCATAGACCAGCTCGCCTTGCCCTAGCACACCTACTGCACTTCTCATACTGACAATCGGTCAAAGTTGAAATTTTAGGGTTTTTCAGGCTATTGACATTTTACTGACATTGAACCTTCTGATTCAGAGTACTGACTTCTTCTTGTTGAGATGATTTACTGTCTCAAATTAGAAGACAAGTTGGATGGTGTTACAAATTTCATAGGTACGCACTTGTATATAAATTATATCATGAGGGTGTTTTCAAGAGATGTACACTTGGAAAAAGGACCTTTGTCCAAGCAATGACAGTGGACTCGAAGGGATCTTAGATCTAGTGCACTCAGAGGAATCCCAAGATTTGGAGGCAGAAGTGATGATGTCTCCTACATTATATGACAACTCAAAATCAAATGGAATAGCAGCAACAAGACTCCAGGTTTGCATATCAAGTTTGAAATTTTCGTATTGTTGCATCTTAAGTAAGTGTTGTAACTGGGACAACGGTATTTAGAGTTCTATTACTGCTGAGTACTTTTTCTATCAAATGATTAGTAACACTTGAGTATTGTTGGTAATATGATCATTATGCTCACTGTTTAGTACTAATGATGCACTTATTTACAAGATGAAATTGATCTCTTCTAGGAGATGTTCTTGTCCCAGGAGGGTTACCTTGTGAATTCCATGGGGGTTACCATGGAAATGATGTTGTTCTTGTTTTGTTCCAGGTAGGTTACCATGAATGAATGATTGGTAACAACAATGGAGAAGTGTTTTTCTTCTCCAGTGTTGTTCTTGTTCTTACTTTTGTTCTTGTTTCGGCAGGTTACTCTGATTGGTCACAACACTATAAAATTGTTGTTCATGTTTCTTATTATTGTTCTTGTCTACTATTTTCCCTTGTTATTTCTCTTGATCCAAGCAGGTAACATGTGATAGCTCTTAGAGGGAGCTATAGTGACGGTTGCACGCGAAAACAAGATTAGATGGTCTCTAGTTTGAGACATGGAGAAAATTGTCCAGACATGGAGTTGTATACATGACAATATACATCCATGTATCGAAGAGGATGAAGTTAGAACATTATGGTAAGAAGGATACTTTTATGGGATACAGAGTGTTCCACATGGATATTTATAGTGAGGAGAAAAAGGATTCGTAGGATGATCGTACAGATCCCTCTAGTTCAGTTGTTCACTCTTCAGATCATCAAGAAAATTCAGTAGAGCCAGAAGGGCTAGGGGATCTACTTAGAGACGTTGCAGTGACCAGGTAGAGGCCAACATGGCTTTGTTATACATTGCAGTATGCAGTAATACATGCATATCTTCATGATACTCAGAGATTCTCAAGTCACGTGGAGTCACACCATTGATTCCAAAAACCTTCCAATTATGAGGAGGAGCGGGTGGCTCCACCAGTGGTGAGGCAGACAACCCCACCTAGTACCATCTCAGAGGCATCCATAGTTCAGAGGGAGTTAGCCCCAGGATCTAGTTGGGAGGAGCAACCTCCCAAGACATTTCATAGGAGATCAAACATCAGAGGAGGTCAGCAAGTGCAGAGGGAGATGATGGCTCCATAGATTGTACAGACTCAGAGGGAGTCAAGTTCTAAAGGGAGCATGCAGACTTAGAGTGAGAATGATCTCAAAGAGAGTCATTTGACTCAAAAATAGAATCAATCCTTCATAGGGAGTTCCCCCTTTGATTCAGGGGGGAGAGAGACATCTTCCATAACTGATAGACAAAGTCATGAGTTAAGGAGGCTTCTAAGATATGTGAGATATTTTGGAAGGATACACTTGCTTCAGTAGAGCCTACCTCAGTGACAAAGGGAGTTGGCCTCAGAGTTCGAGATGGAGGATCTTGGCCGAATGTACTATTCCTTGGTATTAGAGGTGTTACGAGATCATATGATATATTCCTCAGTCATGAGATACTGATGAGAGTTGATATGATGGACTGTAAGTCCATGGCTACACCTATGGAGACAAATCTAAAGAAGTTGAGTGATTCTAATTCAGATTCAGATTTGGTGGATCCCACGATGTACAGGAAATTGATTGGATCCTTGATGTACCTGGTTAACACAAGGTTGGTAACTTACTTACATACTCCATACTCCATCAAAATAATTTGAACATGAGTACAATAACCCCAGCTGTAAAATGGTGTAAGGACTCATCATTCATCTGCATTAGGCACAATTACAACAACTCTAATTCCAATCAACTCTTATTATGTAATACCTCAATTTTGATCATCGATTCAGTATTGTGTATGTATATGATGAATAACTAAAAGTGGAATGACATAATGTGTAAGATTGTACATTGAATGATGATAATAATAAAAAAAACCATCACGGCCTGCATAGGAGAAGTACAAAGGAATGGGGGCTATGAATCCACAAGAGAGGAAAGACAAGGAGGATTGAGTAGATTAAGGGGGAAGGACCTTAGTAAGTGACTTAATCCAAAGACCTTGCATCTTTAATTGTGTCCCTTGATTATTAATTAATATGTATTTTTTAAGTCTCGGGGTTACTGCATGAAGGAGGTATGTGGGTCTCCATAAGGTTATGCGACCCCTTCATGCCATGCAAGCGAATTGGAAAAAAATAAGAGTTCAAATGTTTTTGGGTGTCACTTGAATTAATAGAGAGATTTAATTACTAGGAGTTTGAATTACCATGTAAACTATCACTTGATCGAGGGTAATCAAGAGACTTATCTCTAATAGAACTGTTATGAGCTCACTGTAATTGAATTACACCAAGCTACAACCACAAATAACGAAGGAATTGTGACTGTACGGATTGATAATCGTTGTCATTAAGAAATTTCTCTACAATTGATAATCCCTAGAATCCTAGCAGTGATATTTCATGACCAACATGTGTTGGAGCCCTTAAAGTGGGATAGACTAAGGGACTATTGAGTAGAGGAGGGGATCACATTCCTTGGGTTGTGCAGGTTGATGAAGAAAGAGGGTTGTAGATTGAGACTGTTGTAAGATTAAATATTGACTATGAACCTAGGAATTAGGCTGTAAGGAGAGAATTAGAGCCAACCATAAAAAGAGTTCTCCTTAAAATTATGAATAAGAACACTAATTTATTTTAAATCCAAGAAACACAGAAGCTACATTGCTATAATTTATCTATTTGTAGTAAAGAGGCATTGATGACATTGGAAACTATACTTAAATGATACATATTAATTTTAGATTCAAGAAACATAAAAGCAATTCATACCATCCAAATTGAAAAAACTGTAGGGAATTTTTGCACTCCAATTTCTGGATCAAATTCCAATATTTATTTATCGTTTGGTATAAAATCCAAGTTGAGTATATGATTCAGAGAAAGGAGGGACAAAAAGTAGGTTATTCTTCCTCCAAAATGGGGGTCGAATAGTTTATGGCCACAAGAAGAGGCTCTAGTTTAAGTGAGTCACATATGGGTATTAGTAAGATAAAGGATCAAAGGGAAAATGTAGTTTGTAATTGCAAGGAGTCTAGGAAGAAATACTCATTCATGAGTGATATGTGAGAATAAGAGCCAAAACCCCTTAAGAATTCACAAACACCCGACTATTTTTATTTAATTATATGTATTATAGAATTTATATTAAAATTTTAATAGTAATTTTTCTTTTATAGTATATCTTGTTTTACTTTTTATTTATATTTATATTTAAATGTGTTTTTTTATTTTTTATTTTATTACTTTACAACTTTAAAAATAATTATCAATTTTTTTTTTTTTTAATCACAATTAAGATTTTTTTCTAAAACAAAAATTAAGAGATTGTTAATTTATGTGAATGTAAATTAAAAGTCAATAAAAATATTAACACATCATAAAATAATTTGTTAAACAAATAATGATAAATGTCAAATTTGTTATAAATTTGATATAATAACATAAGTTTACTAAATACTCTAAAACAACAATACAAATAAACCTTTAACAAAGTATGCAAATATATAACATCCCAATATTTTTCTTATTAAAACAACATTATTTATAACATATAAAAATAATTTTATATATATATATATAACCACACTTCAAACTGCACTCTTTAACCATAAAAATAACCTTGATTCTTGAAAAAGCAAACCTTATGAATCAAATCCACCGTAACATATGCATAATGTCAAAGAAGATGTAACTCTACCATATATACCTATTTTAACAAATTTGAACCTCAATCCTACAAAGCAACATTCTCAACTCAAATCACAAAAAGAAAGAAATAATTTTAATTTCTATAAATAAACAAAGCTCCATTGAAGCAAATAAGTAAAAGAAAACTCAATGTCTTCATGTTGTGATTTGAGCTTTGAGTTTAATTAACGCTCTATTTCATTTTACATTTAGTTATTAAGTCACCTTTGTTTTACTAGTGATGGAATTAGTAGATGTTCTTTGAACAAATAAATAGAAGCATTTGTGTATGCACACTTTCTTCATCCACTTTCCAAGGGCGAAGGCATGTGTGAAAACCCACCTACACTAAGGAAATAAAAATTAGGTTAAATAATTAATTTAAATATTTTTTTTTTCAAATAATTGATCTTCAATTTCAATGTTCCTAATTTCATTCTAAACAATTTATTTTTTTTAAATATGCAACATTGTTTTTGTTAGTTTAAAAAAAAACATATTAAACCAATTAAATGAAATATTATAAATCATAAAAATAATAAATCACACATACAATATCTAATAAAATCTTAATACATGTTTCCAAATAAATTAAGAAATTTAGTTTTACAAAAACATATTAAACCAATTAAATAAAACATTATAAATCATAAAAATAATAAATAACTCATTCAACACCTAATAAAATCTCAATATATACCTCCAAATAAATCAAGACAAGTGTTTTTGTTATAGTTTTTAAAAAACATATTAAACCAATTAAATAAAACATTATAAATCAAAAAACAATAAATAACCCATACAATACCTAATAAAATTTCAATACATGTATCCAAATAAATAAATAAAAATTATTTAAAAAAAAAAACATGTTAAACCAATTAAATAAAACATTATAAATCACAAAAATAATAAAAAATCCATTCAACAGCTAATAAAATGCCAATAGTTGCTTCCACATAAATCAAGACAAGTCCCAACATATTTGAAAATGAAACCTAAATAATTGTTTTTCAATTAAGACATTCTAAATATCACTTTGAAAAAATAAAAGGAAAAGCATTATTTATTTAGTTTAAACTAAAAAAACAAGTATATATAAATTTGGCTCATCCTCAAATAAACAACATATTATTTATTTCAAAATAAAAGCGCTTCTTTGTATTAGTATATATAAATATGGTTCATTCTCAAATAAACAACATATTATTTATTTCAAAACAAAAGGCTTCTTGTATTATGATATCAATGAAGCTAATATATTTTTTCTAATATTCCCTCATCTCTATCCTTATATGAAGGTGGGAGTGGAAAATATATTTTCTCTAATATTTCCCCACCACCACCCTCATATTAGAGAAACTGTACAATATATTTTCTCTAATATTTCCCTCACCCCCACTTTCATATGAGGATAACAACCTCATACGTAGACTAGATACATCTCCACCAAAAAATCAAAATTGGGAAATGCATATATACCCAAGTCCCATTTGAGAATGAAAATTAAATAATTGTTTCTCATCTAAAACACTCTTAAGATAATTTTGCATAAACAAAAGGAAACACATTTTTCATCTATTGAACTATACTCGTTACAAATATGGTTTCTTCCCAAATAAACAACATATTGTCCAATTCAAAACAAAATGGCTTCTCGTATTATGGTATCAATGAAGGTCGAACCACCTTGGCAAGGTGCATATACGCCATAGGCAATGAGATATTTCTACCAAATTTTGATTGTCTAGTTATTAGTTTTGTGTTAACTAAAACTAAAATATATACATAATTATTTTTTTAAGTTAGAAATGTCTAAAATAAAAAATACAGAGCATTTTCCTAATGCTAGAGCTACCAACAAAGGAAAATATATACATAATCGTTCAAAGTTTAATTTACCCCATCTTCAATAATATAAAACGTAGTTTTACTTAGTTTCATAACAATAATGAAGATCATAATGAGTTTGATACTTTTATTTTCATAAAAATGACAATTTAAACAATATTTAATGTGATTCTCTTTATTTGTTCGATAAAACTTATTAATCCAAAAATAATAAACCACATCATTAATATAAATATTGTATATATTTCGAGAGCAATTTAGAACTTATCGTTAAAGTGACGGTGGTTAAAACTATTCCATACATGCAATATCATATCCCAAAGCTCATTGCTCATGCTCATTGTAATGTTTGTCATAAAGAATGGTGACATTGCTAGGTCTTGCAAGAATTCCCCCAAAAAATTCCACCCCATCTAAAATGTTCTTCCTCCTCATCCGCCATTGTCTTAGATTAGATTGGTTGATCCAATTTACCTTTTCATCTAGATAATATTTTCCTTATCAAAGAAGCCACTGCATCATCCATATCCCATATTTTAATAGTACTTGATGGCCCTAGAAAGGCCATGGTGATGGATTTCTGATCTCCTTTGAGTTCTCTAATTTCAAATATTTTTATATACATGAATCTTGTCAATCATAAAATCAATTCCAAAAGAATAAAATCTTACAATACATAATATCTAAATTATGAAATCTTAAGAATAAAATCTTACTATACATAATATCTAAATTATGAAATCAAATTATGAAATCTTAAGAATAAAATCTTACCATACATAATACCTAATACATAATACCTAATGTATATCATTGTAATAAGTGTTCAATCTAGAGTAATGGTGCTTAGAATCTCAATGTAGAAAGTTGCATACATACCATACATAATACCTAATGTATATCATTGTAATAAGTGTTCAATCTAGAGTAATGGTGCTTAGAATCTCAATGTAGAAAGTTGCATACATACATAGAAAACATGAATGATGTTATGGATTATTGCATCTCTACTTAGAAAATCCAACAAGGATAATTTATGTTTCCCTCTTGGGTAATTCCATCCACACAATTAAATTCATGCTCTTACTTTTTATCCCAAATACAAAATGGATCATATTTTACTTTACGAAATGTCTTAACCATTATATTGAATTTGAGTTTTTATTTTTATTTTATATGACATATGGTTATGGAGAGGAAACCATCAAATTGATTGATGTGCACTAAAATTGTCAAAGCATAAATTTTACACTTTTTCCTTGTAGGTATAGGTTATGAACAAACTCATATATATATATATATATATATATATATATATTAACTATCTCATAAAGTGGATTTTTATTTAATATATCTTAAATAAGAATTGACATATCTACATAAATCCTTAAAATATAGATGAAAATTGTGTGTTAAAAATTAAATATTAAATCAATTTATTGACAAAACACTACATGTGTGGGAATAAGGTTAAAGGAGAAATTGAAATTTCAAATATTAGGGATCCAAGACTTCAATATTATGTGTGGAAAGGAGCAAAGTGTATTTGATGTGAAATCCAAGACTTGAATACTAGGTGTGGAAAGGAACAAAGTGTATTTGATGTTGGATCCAAAACTTAAGAATACTAGGTGTGGAAATGAGAAAAGTGTATTTGATGTGAAAAGATCAAATAAAAAACAGATTTCTAGGTGATTTTATATTAATTTTCTTTTATGAATGGATTGATTAATTTTTTTTCTATTTTCATTTTTAATGTCTTTGGAATTATAGGTTATCTTTTATCTCTACTTTGGCGATTGTTGTTTATCAATAACCTTTAGATGTACTTCTTTATATATATATATAATGGTTAATAACAATTGTGTCTCCTTTAGGGTTATTAATACCAATAAAGAGTGGTTGACCAAATGACCCTCGCAACATAAATACCACGGTTGGAACAATAGCATATCAAATTGGAAAATTTTCAGTCCATGGCATGTAAGAAGTTGATACTAAAATACATGTTTAGTCTATCTATCGGCCTAAGCAACACAATACTGTTTAGACTCTAGAATTAGTTATCCGATCTCCATTTGGACCAGCTACAAAAGGCATGTATGAAGTTCAAGACCAAAAGAAAAATAGCAAATAGAAAAGCTAGAAACTTCCATGGCCTGGAGAAAAACTTCAAATAGATGTGGTCCCATGTTTCAGCGAGCCTGACCTTTTGAATTTTTAATACTTCTTCTTGAACTCATTCTGGAATGCTTGTTTGAGCTCTTCAGGAGGCTCCAGGTGGCCTGTGGAGAAGGGTTGACACGTGTCATCCCACATATTAGCAATATGCTCTTGGGTTAACAAGAGACTTCCACGATGAATGACATGGGAATCCATCAGCACACGAACATCGTTGGGCGTGTCGATAAGGAAATTCATCAACCCAACGTAGCATGTCACCAAGTTAGTACACTTTGTGTCGTTGAACTTGTTAGCGATATTTCTTGTCTCGGGATTATGCGTACCCAGGTCTGCAGTTTGCACGGGAAGCACCTGAGCATAACACGAGAGAATCCTGTTTTTTAGCAGCAAGTCAAGCGAGTGGGTGAAGTTTTTCCATCGGCGGCCGAGATCCATCCATAGAAGCAGATCGACAGCCATCGGGTTTTCGGGGCCGACCAGTTGCCTAGGGTTTAGCAAGGGGAAGCGCCATGGGTCAAAACGAATCCGGACCGTTCGATCTCATTGGGACAGGTGGCAAGCCTGTCGGCATATTGCAGATCGGGGTTTCGAGGAGCAGGCACCCCTCGTTTCATGCATTTTGAAACCCCGAACCCCGAATTTCCGATAGCACCCAGGATCAGGCCCATGGTTCTGGCGCCTGGTCGTAAGAGAACAGGCCTGGAGGAGGGATGTTTATGTTTGTCATTTGGCCACTCAGGCCCCGAAGCGTCGAGCTAAATCTCAAAAGGAAGGCATTTTGATGCTCCAGATGCCGGTTCGACGTGAGCTAAATCCCAGTACCTGTTGGAGATTAATGAAGAAAAGAGAGGGTGGTTCAAACCTCACCTCGCTTATTTATTGCATAGTATGGAGTTCCCGGCCGAAAGTCTGCCCGGGAGGGTCCCCTGTACCATTTCTCCTCAGGGAAGCCACGCCGAGTCTTCAACTTGCCAGAAGAACCTGCACACGCCAAGTCAACATTCAAAGGGTTCAGCTACCTCTGGCGCGAGCCATGCCGAATTAAGGTAGCGTATGACAGAGCAATGCGTGCCAGATTTGATTAAGGCGACGCCATCCATTGAAAGTTCTGAGACGCCTCTGCTGGGCAAAAGGAAGGGAAGAGTATATGTAGGCATTTTTTCCATTTTGTAATGATCGATGGTTGAGCAGAGCTCCCTACTGTAATGTTTTAGCAGCTATTCTAGCTTTCAGCTTATGCATCTATATATGAGATTTCTTGTTTTATGACAGACAGTTCTTCTTACTCCGTCTAATTTTCATCTCATGCTAAGAGGGTTCATAAACGACTGACTCGTGCGAATTATTGCAGTTCTGTTATGATAAAGGATTTATTATTATATAATTGTGTCCTTTAGCTTTGCGTTTGAATGTAAGCCGATCTTGTGTTTAAATGCCTTCTTCTACAGTCTGTTAGAAACTTGTTGTTTATAACAGACCTCCACTTTTCTCTTGTATAAGTCTTCTGCTTGTTCACCCTTGACTACAGCTCACTGTCTGAAATTTACGCAAGACCTCACTTGCTCATGCATACCTGGCCTGGTTTCAGAGTTGGAACACTATTGTTTTGAGTTTACCTCCATTCGATCACCCATCTATAAACAACCGTGACATAAAACTGATGGGCGTCGAGATCTTCTCCTGCTAGCAATCTAGGAGTGACTTCCGTCGCCAACATTTCTGGCGCCGTTGCCGGGGACGAAGTTGAAGATTTTCCCTGGGTAGAACAACATTGAGCCTCTGAATTCCGAAGGTGCATCGGGTATCAGAGCCTTCGAAGATTGTTGTTCTGCACCTGGCGACTCCATTGTGACGACTCCACTGTGGTGATCCTGCCCCCTCAATTGTGGCTTTCAAAGGCAGACACATGAGGTCCCATCCTCAGCTGCCTCTAGCTACGCCTAGAGCTGATCAGGAGGTGGTTCTCGGTAAAGAAAAGGCCCCTGAAGGAGAAACTGTTGCTGCCGAACCAGGTAATCCACTGTCTCCCTTTGTAGAAGCTCCATTCTCTCCGCCTCAGTTTCCTGGCAGACCGTCTTCTGAAGTTTCTCGTTTCCTAAATTTCGGGAGTGTTCCTGTTGAGGTTTCCTCCCCTGGTCTGGGACTGGAGGGAGAAATCCTTGTCACTCCCGTCTCCCCCGAAGCTGTACCTTGGCATAGACCCAGAACCACGGAAGATTTCCCTACTCCTAGCTTTGTCTCTTCTGCACAAAGAGAAACGTCTACCGGCTTAAGCTCGCTATCATTTTCACTAAATCCCCTGTTGTTTCCCACTAACATTAAGAGATCATCCCTAGTATCCCCATTCTGAGTTCCTTCTCCTCCGAGTTCCCCTTTACATAATATCCATATGGCCGGAGCAAATCCCCCTATGACCGCAATGGAGGCCATCATAACCGCTAGGTATGCTCCTCTTGTCTTACCACAACTTCTCAATGCCCTCCCACCAGATGGATACCTAAAGCAGCTGCCCAAGTTTACAGGCGAGGGGGACATAGTTGTTGAAGAACACCTAGCAACCTTTTACACTTTCGCAGATGATAATGTTATCATGCACGCAGACGTATGGATGAGAATTTTTGTCCATAGTCTCCAAGGAGAGGCTAGAAAATGGTTCAAGGCCCTGCCTCCTGGATCTATTGATGGGATCGAAGCTTTAGATAGCACCTTTTTGAGGCAGTGGGGAGATAAAAAAGATTTCATGTATTACATGACAAAGTTTGGGTCGTTGAAGAGAAAGGAAGGAGAGTCTGTCTCCGACTTCTCCAATAGATTTAATAAAATGTACAACAAAATCCCTGCTGAGATAAAACCCTCCGAAGCCTTTGCAAAGATCACTTACTCCAGCGCTTTTGATCCTGATTTCTGCCTGCTGCTAAGGGAGAGAAGAGCTGCTACGCTGGCCCACATGCAGGATGCGGCCGTGGAGGTAGAATCTAACATATTGGATGTCAATCGACTCAGGAATGCAGATGATAGAAATACGTCCAAGAACAGGCCTGAAGCCTCCTCATCCAGTTCCTCTCCCCTACCCCATCAGACAGATGAGACAGCTAGAGCACTAAAATCGCTTTCTGCCAGGATGGAAAGGTGGGAATTAGAGGGGAAGCCCATGTACAGAAATCCCCAGAACACTGACAATAAAGGTTTCAGACGACCTACTAACAATATGCCTCAGGTTTTCCTGAGGGAACAAAGGGGAAAAGACAGAGAAGATCAAAGGGTTCAAACCCCCCTCCAAAACAACCTATTTGATCATGAGGAAAGAGAGGAGATAGATGAGTTTGGCCCTGAAATTCACTTTATTGAAGAAACTCCCCCTTTTCCCCATTTGATGCAGTCCGCATATGAAGAATCCCTGATGAGCGCTCAAATTCATGAGTTGGGGAAAGAACAAAGGGCCGGTCACACTTCTAACAGATATAATCTCAGGTCGAGAAGGAAAGAAGGAGACTTTGACAGCCCAGACTAGCCCCTCATAGTAGAAAGGCCTACTAGATCTGCAGTAGCCGCTACTAAAGATAAAAGAGCTCAGAGCACTTTGCCAACAGTCAAAGAACCCGTCACCGAGGTAAGGGAAGCTCCTAAGCCCATTCCATCCTTTAATTTTGAACATGAAATTCAAAAGATCAGGATCCCCGTCCCCCTCTCAGAGCTAGTTAAAAATGAAGATTTTAAAATATCCCTCTCCAAGCTGCTACAATCTGAGTCCCCCCAGCCTCCCTCTGACTCAGTAAACCTTCAATATGAGAAGCCAACCGTCATATTAGCCCCCATGGTAGAAGACAGAGATGACTCATCCCCTCCCTTCTACACATCCCTGAACATACATGATAAAGTGATGCATAACTGTCTCATGGATTCAGGGGCTTCCCATAACCTTATGCCAAAAATAGTCATGGAAGAATTGGGACTAGAGGTGACAAGAACTTATCATGATTTATATTCTTTCGATTCAAGGAGAGTGCAGTGTCTAGGAGTCATCAAAGACCTGGTGGTTTCCCTGTTTCAGCTGCCCATGAAAAGTGTGGTCATGGATATTGTGGTAGCCGACGTTCCCCCGAAGTTTGGTATGCTATTGTCTAGATCGTGGATTAAAAATCTTGGAGGGACACTACAGATGGATCTCACGTACGCCACCATTCCGGTCTTCGGAGGGGAACAAAGGAGGTTATACAGAGAATCCCAGCTAGCCTATATTGTCAGTGATGAAGCAGACCCCACCAATCACCCCATCTTTGCACTTGACACTGACTTGGGGTCTAGTTTGCTACAGCTTACCGATGCCCCTGAAAGATCTTTACTAATCAGAAAACATCCCAGCCCTGATCATCCAATTTCCCCTCAAAGCCCCTCTGTGTGGAAGATGTTTTTTGACGGAGCTTCTTCTAACGAAGGCGCTGGCGTTGGAGTGGTTTTCATATCACCTTGTCAAGAAGCCGTGTCCCTATCATACAAGCTGGAATTCGAAGCCACCAACAACGTGGCAGAGTATGAAGCTCTTGTTCTGGGTATGAGGGCCGCAAAGGAAATGGGAATTAAAGAGATAGCAATATTCGAAGATGCTGAGTTGATT